>CAUYQG010018650.1:0-14298 GCA_963574415.1 Tarsius wallacei
AAATATTCCATGCTCATGGATTGGAAGAATCAACATTGTTAAGATGTCCATTTTACCCAAGGCTATCTACAGATTTAATGCAATACCCATTAAATAACCAGCAGCATTCTTCTCAGACCTGTAAACAATTTATATGGAAACATAAATGACCATGTATAGCCAAAACAATCCTCAGCAAAAAACCCCAAAACAAACAAACAAACAAAAAAGCAAGAGATATCACATGCCCAGACTTTAAACTTCACTATACAACTATAATAATCAAAACAGTCTGGTATTGATACAAGAACAGGCATATAAACCAATGGAACAAGATAGAGATTTCAGAAGCAAAGCCTCAATTTCTCAACCAACTTATCTTTGACAAAGCCTCCGCCAACAACTATTGGGGAGAGGAGAACCTATTCAGTAAATGGTGCTGGGAAAACTGGGTGACCACATGCAGAAGAACAGAGCAAGACCCCTACCTATCACCATGCACAAAAATCAACTCTAAATGGATCAAACCTAAATGTAAAACCTCAAACTATAAGAACCTTAGAAAATGCAGGAGACAACCCTATGGAAACTGTAACTGGCAACCAATTCCTGATCAAAATCCCAAGTACCAAGGCCGTAAGAGATAAGATAGACAAGAGGGACCTCATCAAACTGAAAAGCTTCTGCAAAGTCACAGAAACCATTGAGAAAGCAGGGCAACGGCCCATTAATTGGGAAAAAATATTTGCCAACTGTATATCTGACAAAGGCCTAACATCAAGGATCTACAAGGAACTCAAATGAGCCAAAAAAAACCAAAACAAAACAGCCCCATTACAAAGTGGGCAAAAGATATGAATAGACACTTCTCAAAAGAAGACATACTAGCAGTGGACAGATACATGAAAAAATGCTCAGTCTCACTAGTCATTAAAGAAATGCAAATGAAAACGACACTGAGATATCACCTAACTGCAGTTGGGATGGCCATCATCACTAGCTCAAAAAACAACAGATGTTTGAGAGGACACGGGAAAAAGGAATACTTCTATACTGTTGGTGGGAGCGTAAGCTAGTACAACCTCTGTGGAAAACAGTTTGGCAGTTCCTAAAAGATCTAAAAATCGACCTTCCATACGACCCTGCAATTCCCCTATTGGGAATATACCTGGAGGAATTCAAATCACTCTATGAAAAAGATAGCTGCACACGCATGTTTATTGTAGCATTATTCACAATAGCAAAAACATGGAACCAACCGTGCTGCCCATCGAAAGAGGACTGGATTAAAAAAATGTGGTACATATACACGATGGAATTACGCAGCCGTAAAGTAGGGCAAAATCATGAACTTAGCAGCAACTTGGATGGACTTACAGTCTATAATATTGAGCGCTCTATCACACATTCTCACTCATAAGCAGACCTTGAACAATTATTATAATTCTATATGAAAGGGATTGGTAGTAGTGGAAACTGCCAGGGGAGTGGGGCATGGGATTGGCAGTAGCAGGAAACTGCCAGGGGAGAGGTGGCACTCTTCATCAATAAGGGTACCTGAATAATGAACATTTGTACACCTAACCCTGAATTGTACCTCATGTCTTCAAACAAAAAAAAATTTTTTAAATGATAAAATATTTACTAACAATAAAATATATTTGAATATATTTGCTTTCATTAAAATATATGCTTAATAAGGTGAATAAGTTGAATTATGCTTCATTATTGTTGAAAACCTTGCTTAACACTTTGCGATGTTTGATTAGATATCTGTTTATCAATGAGATTCATTTACCTCCTTGTTGGTAACTTTTGCAAAAGCTCCCTCACATACATGAGTATATTCCAGTGCAAGCAGAGTGTGAAAAGTTGCATTTCCTAAATCACAACATCCACGGTTCAATCTACCTATTATGTAAAAGCTTTTGGTAAAACTGTGTTCTCAGATTTCTTCTTCCCTGGAGTCTTGAGTAGGCAGGAATTTTGAGAGTCCAGACCTAGTCTGATTTTGCCCCTTTTCTATCTTTTTTTCTATTCAGCAGCCAAAAAGTATTCTTTATAAAGAAGCCCTATTTTTCAGAATTACCCATGCTTGACTACAGAAAATAGTTGCTTCCGTAAGTCTGATCTTTCATGGAAAATGGTTTCCACTGGGGCAATGCACTTCTTTCCACTAAGAAGCCTGCCTTCCGCAAAGGATTTTACACACAGAGCACTCTGAAGTTGGCATTTGTGCATAGCCACATTTCCAAACAGCCACCTTCCTTCCTGGCTTTCCTGCCAGGGAATAATAAGCCTGGTTCCCTCAGCTGTTAGTGTCCCTCCCTTTGTCTGGGAGTGTCAATGGACACCGGCCATCTCTCAGAAAAGCTCTAGTTCTGGATCCCCTGCGCTGGCCAGAACTGGGTTAATGCAACCCTCAGATCCAAGCTGTGATTCATAAATCACTCTGGGGTGGCTCCCACACTCTGGAGAGTGGCTTTGTTTCAGCTTCACCCTGGATGGGAAAGAAGAGTCCTTTTGTTGGAGCGTGTGCTAGGAAGTGGATGTGTCTTTTTTTGCCTTTTATTTTCTCTTTCCTTTGTAAGCACAGGTCTCTCCTAAAATGCCATCAAAGGCTCTCTCCCACACAATCCACCCCATGGTCACTCTTCTGCTTGTCCCTAACCCACACTGGTGGGCACAGGAAAATGGCACTGACTGTGGCAGGGAATGTCCTTAGCACTGAAGTAATGCTAGATGCAAGGGATCTAACGCTGAGCTCCACTAAGCACTTTAAAACTGAAGCCAGTGCTGGCACAGAGTGAAGCAGAGCGCTTCTTCTGAATTTGCTTTAAACTGTGGCCAGAGCCGCCACACCACGCTGGTACCAAGAGAACTGCTGGGGCATGAACCTAACTTTAGACGTTTTGTGAGAACAAGGAGAACTCCGCCTCCAGGTCCACGGGAGAACTACCTAGCTGAACCCGGCTGGCTAATCCCCTGGAAGGCTCCACAATCACGGAGCAGCACCTGCACTCGCCTGCTGCAGACTCTCTGCCCCATTTTTTAAATGCTGGAGTTATTGATGTTGAAGGGGACAAAAGGTGTGTGTGGTCAAAGACTCAACATAAAAGTCCACAATCCTTCCCCATGTCCTAAACCTTTGCAGCATCATGGGAAGCAAATGAAATTGGTTTGTCTCTGATCTCACTGTGGCATAAAGAGTTGAGAAAAAGCTTCATGCTTTTGCCCTTTTACTGAGACAAGAATTTTTCTTTGCCAGTGAGAGAAGATTTTCTTCTATCCGTAGCTAGATCACTTATTTTATCAAGAAAATGTGTTAATAATCAGTAAGAACATCTATAAAAAAATAAAGTCACAGGCAGCCCAAATATAGATTAAGAGACTCTCTTGCTACAAGCGAGGAATACTTTAAATAGATGAATGACCCTACTACTATCTGATACCTGCTGGAAAGAAGAACTAGGAATCTATTTTCAAATCAGGGCAGGTGTGACAGCTCATGTCTGTATTCCCAGGACTTCTGGAGGCTGAGGCAGGAGGATCACTTGAGCCCAGGAGTTCAAGACCAGCCTGGGCAACATAGCGAGACAGAAAAAAAAAAAAAAAACATTTAAAAATTAGCCAAGTGTGATGGCATATACCTGTATTAGGGGGGCTGAGGTGGAAAGATGGCTTGAGCACAAGAAGTCAAGGCTGTGATGAGCTGTGATTGTGCCACTGCACTCCAGCCTAGGTGACACAGTGAGACTCCAACTCAAAAAATATATATAATGAAAATAAAATAATACTTTGGGAGGCTGAGGCGAGAGGATTACCTGAGCCCAGGGGTTTGAGAACAGCTTGGGCAACTTGGTGACACCTTGTCTCTACAATAAATCAAAAAAATTAGCCGGGCGTGATAGCGCATGCCTGTAGTTCCGGCTATTTGGAAGGCTGAGGCAGAAGGATCACCTGAACTAAGCAGGTTGACACTGGGGTGGCCATGAACATGCCACTGCACTCCAGCCTGGGCAACGGAGTGAGACTTCAACTCAAAATAAATAAATAAATAAGGTAAAAGGAGTCATTTTGTCAGATGACTCCCAACTTTTAACTAGCCTAAGATATTAATTCTATATAACATGCTAATTGATTCAACTTCCCTAGAAATACTTCTTTATGTCAGTTTATTTTAGAAGGTACACTAAGAAGGGACACTAACAGTAAGAATTCTGTGACACTTCACTGGCTTTTTAAAAAAATTAAACATCAAAAGTAAATATGTTGTCACAATCACTTTAAGATTTTTCAAATATAAAATTATCCATGCCATGTATGTGGAGTTTCGGTGGTTATGGTTGCCCTTCCTTTGGGCACCACAGCATGCTCTAATTTCTACAGAAAATCCTGGCAGCCTCCAAGGATGTGCCCTCATGATGCCTCCATGTGGAGGCAAGGCAGCTCCTGTCCAGCACCGGTTTTCAGCCCAGTCTACTGTCGCCAGCTAAAGCAAATGGCTGTGCCCTGAGCTGGAATCGAGGGCAGCCACTGTGCAGGGACTGTCACAAGTGCAGCTTGGAATCACTGCTGTGCAGTATAAACCAAACTTGGGGTGAGAAACAATATTTTTGGATTATAACATGAAAGATATGTAAGCTACCCCTCCCCCCTTTTTTAGGTTTTCTAAAAATTCCTGTCTCCAGCAATCCAGTCAAACATAGAGCTCCATATCTAAATCATCTTCTCTTGAGATCTCTGGACCTGTTTTCGCCAAGTCAATCACTGGCAGACATTGAGGAATGTTATGAACAAGAACCTGTGGAAACTGCTCATGTGTTTACTATGAGGATGTTGCTAATTGTATTATGCTTGTTAATTACATTGTACATCCTCCCTGGGAGATCCCACAAGAAATTTTCTTTTCTTTTTTTTTTTTGAGTTGGAGTCTCACTCTGTCGCCCAGACTGGAGTGCAGTGACCGCTCCCAGCCACCGCAGCCGCGACCTGCTGGGCTCCGGGCGATCCTTCCGCCTCAGCCTTCCAAGTAGCTGGAACTACAGGTGTGCACTACCGCACCCGGCTAATTTTTTGATTTATTGTAAAGATGAGTTCTCGCCAAGTTGCCCAGGCGGGTCTCGAACCCATGGGCTCAGGCAATCCACTCACCTCAGCCTTTTTGCGTCTCAGTCAGGAATGAATGTGCTTCCCTCAAGTAACTAATTAAAATTAACTTGTTTCTCTCATAAGTCCAGGGCCACTTTGAAGCATGTACCCTCTTTCTTCTTTGAATGGACCACCAGAAAACTGAGAATCAAATATAAAGTTACCTTCTACAATTTATGGTTTTAAACCTGAACTTCACAGCAACCCGGATGGACTTAGAGTCTATAATACTAAGTGATGTATCACAGAAAGAACTGAATATCACATGTTCTCACTCATAAGCGGACCTGGTACGATTATCATAATACTATAAGAAAAGGATTGGCAGTAGCAGGAAACTGCTGGGGGGAGGGGGAGCACATTTCATCAACAAGGATACCTGCAGAATGAACATTTATATACCTAACCCTGAATTGCACCTCACATCTTGAAAATAAAAATATTAAAAGAGAAAAAAAATCTTACCTCCTTGCTCTCATTTTCCCTTCTGTTCTCATTTTTGCCATCATATATTTATATGTGGATCATAGACAATGGTATAATATACAATAGTGTGGAAAAGTGACTCACTACAACTCATATAAACAAACATGACTTTTGCTATTCAGGTTATGTCAGTGAAACATTATGAAACTCCTCAAGTATAATCATCAACGTTCTGTATAAATCACTGAAAGGAGATCTTCTGGATAAACGTTTAAAAAATATGGCAAGTAAAAATAAGAATGAGCTATCACATAGCTGTCAGGAAACAGAGACAAAGGGTGAGAGAGAAAATACTAAGAAAAGAGAACTCAGGACAAATAATAATGCAAGGCAAAATCTAAATGGGTATTAGACATTGATGAAAGAAATTTATATTATTGTTCAGGAGAAACTTGTTTTTTCTACTAGGAAAAATACAAAAGTGATTCTATAAAATTAATACAAGAAAAAATTTAGAAAGAAAATGTGAAGTTTAATATGTTTACTATGAAATAATCTGGATGTTCTTTTCACTATTGATGTTAATCCTGGTCATGAAAAGACTATCCAAATATTTAGAAATTGGGTTTGCAATACCTAACTTCACCAGAGGATGGTAGAATAGGGCCAAAATATATGAAAAAGTGCTAGTTGATAGTTTTTCTCTCCAGAGTTTGCAACAATGCTAAGTGATAGGTCTAATTTGCAGAACTGTCAAAACCTTTTATTCCAAAAGTAAAATTTAGAAAGATAATATGATTGGTTGATTGCCTGATTTGCTTGATAGTCCATTTTGTTTGATGTAGGAAAAGAAGAGTAGGGAGAATTCCACCCTGGAACATAAACTATGACATAAAAGTTTCTTGTCACATCAAGTCAACTTAACGAGAAATTAAGCCTATGAAAGAGCTATGAACTTATGAGAGAAATAGTTAAAAACAAACTGAGTAGATTTGTAAGAGCCTTATGAAAGAAAGCTGGGGAGAAGAGAGCTAATTACCCAACCACAACCTTCCATTCAAAACCATAAAAGGCTGGAGGAACACTTAGCAAAGGTCCAGGAAGTACTCTGCAGAAGAGTGAGGATATTTTTTTTCCGCTAATAAAAATTCCCAGTGTGTATCCTACTAGTGTCCTTCCCTCATGATCACTCTCCCTTTCCCATCTTATTCACCCAACTTCTACAAATGGCCGGTTACTTAGAAGATCTTCAAAGAGATCTTTAGCTGCTGAGCAGGGGAAACTGGGAAAAGGGGGATGCAGAGAACAGTCTACAATTTGTTTTCAAATACTGGGTGCATGTGGCTATATGGAGGCTACCAAGTTCTAGGGTTTCAAAGATAAATAAGGTATGGTTTCTGACCTTGAGAACTTAAAATGTAGGCGTCAAGTACCACTACCTACCTCTCAAATCAACCTTCCTCTAGGCTGTCTTGCACTTGGTCCCTCATTACCATGGAAACAAGCACTCTGACTTGGGAAGTTATTGGCTTGGTGCCAAGTCCCTCCCAAGTTTCTGACCCAGGGTTGTCTGGAACAATCATTTGTGCTGGTTCCTTCTGCCCCAGACAGTCTTTCTAATTTTCAAACTCCCTGCCTTTGATAATTTCTGACGCTTGACTATCTTCCTAGCCCAGTCTCATTTCTCCTAGACCTGACTCCTAGACTTGCATTTAAGATGCTTTGTTGCCCCAGCAATAACCTTGGATTTGAGGATGTCTGCAGGGTGGGCTCATTAAGGAAAAGCACCTCAAGGAAGGCAGATTATGCAGGCAAAGGTGAAATCAATATCCATACAGACTACAAATATTTACACCATAACTTTGCATAATATTGTACTGCGATACAATATACATTGTGGCAGTATAGATGAAATTTAAGTCATCTGGCTTATACATTCTTCTCGGAAATGATCCAACATAAAGGATAAGGAACAAGTTCTGAGTTTCTGATTCCAGACCTGCTATTTACCTGCTGATGACCTTGAAAAGTTACTTCACATCTCTAAGCCTCAGTTTCCTCATATATAAAACCAGATTAAAAATAATACCTACCTCATAGGTTTGTTATGAGGAGCAAATGAAAAAATATATGCTAAAGTCTTAGCATGGCACTTGGCACAGAGTAAGTGCTCAATAAACATCAGGATAAAATGGCATAGCTGCATGTTAAAGCTATTTTCTAATCAACAAGATTAGAAAAAAATTACCAACATTATAAATTTTTATTGCTTTCTTTTTATTCTGAAATTGTCAAGTGGCAAATAAGTGACACATCCAATTAAAAAGAACCAATTTTCACATTCCCAATTCCTCTAGGGGCTTCTGTTTTCTCTATAGACAGAGCAAATACATAACTTTTAAAATTTTTAAAGTAGTAATAGGTGTAAAATGACGAGTAAATCTTTCCCCGCACCACCCCAGACTTCTTGTTCTTTTTTTGCCCAGAAATAATCACTATCTTTATCAAGTTCTTACCAATATTTCAAGCTTCCGGACTTATTTTTTTCACACAAGCAATCATACTGTCCTATACCTCTTGCTTTTTCATTTACACAATAACATATCATATGACATAACTTATAGATATGCATTATTGTCGTTGTTATTATTATTATTATTTTTGAGTTGGAGTCTCACTCTGTAACCCGGGCTAGAGTGCAGTGGCATACTCACGGCTACTGCAGCCTTGAACTGCTGGACTCAGGTGATCCTTCCGCCTCAGCCTTCCAACTATCTGGGACTACAGGTGCACCCACCACACCTGGCTAATTTTTTGATTTGCTGTAGAGATGAGGTCTCGCAAAGTTGCTCACGCTAGTCTCAAACCCCTGGGCTCAGGCAGTCCTCTCACTTTAGCCTCCCAAAGTGCTGGAATTACAGGTGTGAGCCACTGTGCTTGGCCTGCTGCATTCTTTTTAATGGCTGCATAGTAGACCTTGGCTTAGATGTAACACATTTTAAGGCATTCCCCTACTGACAGGCATCTAATTGTGATTCTTCCTTATATAAGTAACATATAACTTTTGCATATATACACTTGCACACTTGGCAAGAATATGTGTAGAACAAATTTCTAAAAATTATATAATTAGGATCAAAGGTCAATGCATTTTTAATCTGGATAGAGGTTACTGCCAAACTGTCCCCCATCCCCATGAGGTGGCACCAGATTATACTCCTCTCTGTCAACACTGTGTGAGAGTATCTGCTTGTCTGCAAACTTCCACCACATGCATTATTTCAGTTTTAAAGTGTTATGATCTAATCGGTGAAAAAATACTCTTTGCCTTTTCATTTTCATTTTATCTGTCACTTTAATTTTCATTTTGTAAATTATGAGTGAAACTGAACATTTTTTCACTTGCTTAGTAACCATCCGTATTTTTATAAACCATCTGTAAAAATATTTGCTCATTTTTCTACTTTTTTAAATGAATTTGTTAAGTGTTCTTTCTATATTAAAGGAATTAATTCATGGTCTGTCATATATCACATGATGTAGCAATACAATTTTAAAATTTATGTCTAATTGCACACTTCTGTCTATATATCACATATACAGCTGTTCTGCATATATACCCTAAAAGAGAAAAATAAAATGAAAAAATTAAGACTGATCTTACAGTAAGTGTCACTCTAGCATTTTATTATTGTACTTAATAAAATAAGCAATGCCAACTAAAGAATCAGGAATCATTCATTTACTATATTTATCCATTCATATGAATGATCTTCAGATATGATTAATAATATTTCAGCTTTTATATCATTTTACAAAATTGTTTTGTATATTCATTTATTTTTTAAAAAAATTTGTGGAGACAGGGTCATGCTGTGTTGCCCAAGCTGGTTTTGAACTCTTGGCCTCAAATCTTGGTTTTCCAAAAGTGCTAGGCTTACAAGTGTGAGCCACCACTCCTGGTCCCCATTTTATAAGAATTTATGAGGGATGAGGCCATATGTGCCTTGCCTGAAAAACTGAGCTTTGAAACATATCTCTTTTTTTCTTTTTTTTAATTATAAAGATGTGGGGTATAACTCAGGGTTAGGTATACAAAAGTTGATTATGCAGGTACCCTTGTTGATGAGGTGTGCCCGTCTCTCCCCTAGCAGTTTCCCTCAACTGCCAATCCCACCTCCCATCCCCTGACAGTTTTCCACTATTGTCAATCCCTTTCTTACAGTATTATAATTTTTTTCTTTCTTTTTTTTTTTAGGGACATATGTCTTTTAATGTATAATTATTTCATGATGGGTATTTAGAGTCGTCAAGATTTGATTAAATACTGCTAAAAGAAACCAGTGCTTACCAAAAATGAGTTCATAGGATCAAAAAGAAACAAGATGATCACACACTCTTTGTTATACACTGGTGGGTGGTAAATGCTAATACTATAAAAAAGAAAAATGACTATTGTCTTATTCCCCCAAACTCCCATTTTCCGATGAAAAATGCCCCAATTAGACTACAAGTTTCTGATGGACAGAAATTGCATCTTAAGGTTCTTGGCCAGGCATGTGATGGCTCACACCTATAATCCCAGCATTTTGGAAGGCTGAGGCAAGAGGATTGCCTGAGTCCGTGAGTTTGAGACCAGCTTGGACAACTCAGCAAGACCTTGTCTCTACAATAAATAAAAAAATTAGCCAGGTGTGCTGGCATGCTCCTGTAGTTCCTGCTACTTGGAAGGTCAGAGCCCAGCAGGTTGAGGTCACGTTGGCCGTGAGCATGCCACTGCACTCCAGCCTGGGTGCCAGAGTGAGACTCCAGTCAAAAAAAAGAAAAGGTTCTTTATATGCCCCATAATTAACACTTTCCATAAATATTTACAGACTACATATGGAATTAACAGACAGTTGTAACTATCTTGAGGGTTATCTAGATAACACTGTACACTGGATCTTAAATATAAATCTATAATTGCAGGGTAAATATATTTATTCTTCATGTCTACCTATGTCTGCTATTTCTCTGATTAATCATTTCTTCACATATATATTCCTTATTTCTACAGTATCATCTTGTATTTAATTCATTCATTACTTAAGGAATTTTCATCTGTTATTTCCAGTTAGATAACTGGAAATTTAGATAAATTACATTTAGATAAATGTAATAGTATTTACTATACTATTAATCTTTTATAGCAGTACTATTAATCTTTTGTAGCAGTATATTTTGGGGAAATGAACAACACACAAAAAAATTTAGACCAAAAAATGTTGACAGTCAAGGTGAGGGTTATGCAACGGTACCATTCCGTGTTTTTGGAGATTTAAAATGCTCTAATTATGGTGAAACAGTTCTAAGATTTGATAAAGTGGTTTAGAGGTCATCTGCTTACAAAAGTGCAGATAGTGGGGATTCTGCTATCCTTAAGTTTCTCTTGTTCCACCTGTGCCTTGATTTATGAGAATTACATGACTTTGAAGACTGTGCAGATCCAGGACTCTGAGAGTGGGGAGACACCCTCCGCATGAGGTTTCGGGAAATGGCCCTCTGAAGATTCTTCATGGAAGACCCTGCTGCCGTGGTGATTACCCAGGGATGATCCAGGGCCTGGCCAGCTGACATGCGATGACCTGCCTCCAAAATCAGTAGTTTGTCTATAAAGTCCTTCGCCAACTGGGAGATACTTGGCCAAGGCTGAAAAGGAAAATAAAATAGAATAAAATAAAGTAAAAATGCATACACGCAAATATAAATAATTATATTCTTAATTACATAGATTAATGCCTATCAAATAAAAAAAACTGTCAAACAAGCAATTCAGATATTGTGTCATTAATTACATAGAGAACCAAAAAAAGTCCACTTTTGAGAGAGGAGAAAAAACTCTTTAGCAAAAAAAAAAAAAGTCAAGCACAAACAGAAATTTGTTTCCAGACTTTCTGTCGAATGGATGAGAATTCCTTTTCAGAAATCGGTCCAGGCTGCAGTTGTCAGTAATACAATTTCCCACATCAGTTTTACAGGACTAGGCAAAGCAAAGCAACTGTTTTTGACGAACTACATTAATACTGGGTGTTTATCACACTATGGTCTTCTTCTAGAGTCCTTGTGACTTCAAGAATGAGATACCATGGAAGTGGAACGTGGAATGGATTAAGAAATCATCAATTTTTCTCTGAAGGCTTACTTTGACCTTTGGATGCCTCCATCTCCACAGCCTGGAGAGGGACGGGGAAAGACAGTAAGTAAGGGTACTTCAGCAAGGTTTCCTCCTGCTGTGCATCTCAAGTACACAGAGCCCTCACTGGGACCAATCCGTGGCCCACAAATGGGATTCAACATGTAACAGCTATGACACAACTAAGTATTTGAGATTTCTTTTATTTATTTATTTGCCACACTTCTTACAAAAAGCCCAGGAGGGTAGGAGGGTTAGGAACATTCACCATGATCACGAGAGCACTATCAACAGCTCAAGTAAACTCTTTAAAATTATGCCTTGGGCCTCAACTTCTTCCTTTAGGTTGACACAACAAACACATGACACAAACCTAGAAAAAGCTATAGTTTTGTATCCCTTGTCCTGTATAAAAAAGAGAAACATTGAGAAAATTGCCCATACCTTCGCTGTACCTAAAACACAAATTTTGGTGGACGTGAATTCTTAAAATTGTATCTCCTAGGAAAGATGAGGGAGTCCTTATTACCTATTGTCTTTGCCTTGTGTAAGAAAAACTCAAAGTCCCTACATAAACATTACACTCTCCAATCTCTTAGCACTCCATTAATTTTCTTTTTCTTTTTTTTTCTAGAGATGGCATATTGTATGTTGCCCAGGCTGGACTTAATATTCTGGGCTCAAGCGATTCTCCTGCCTTAGTCACCAAAGTTGCTGGGACCCAGGTATACACATTATGCTGCCTTAACCCAGAATTTGAACTAAAAAATAAAACAAACAAAAACAGTAAAAGAACTACTCTTCTTTTTTTCCTTCAGCTTATTTAGGTAAATGAGATATAAGACATATTTATCCCCAAAATAAAAGTCATGAAATAAACGAGCATATTTGTCAAACTCTCAAATACATGAAAAATCAAATGTAAACTCTACAAGTATAGACAAAGCACATTCGTGGGTAACACTAACAATGGCATGTCCTCTGGTTCTGGCTAGACATCTTCTTGGCCCTGAATTCAGACGCACATATCTGAACTCAAGACTATTTAAATGAAGGTTAAATTGGATGGCTCCACTGGAACATTTTAATACAAGCAACTGAATCTTTTTGAGAAGAATATAAAATATGTACAGCGAGGTTTATGGAGAGCTCATTAAGATGAGCTCATTAAGATGACCCCAAATGACCGTACATTTAACATGTAGTTGCAGAAAATAAAGTGTGCTGGGGAAAGAAGTTTCCTCAGCCAAAGTTTTTTACTCAACATGAGCTATAAATTTCAGAATTCCTAAGCCATGAGGAACAACTGAAGAGTATCTAGGAGTCAATTTCACAGTACATATTAGAAAAAGACAGGTACAGGAAGAAAATAAACTATTTTATTTTTATCTTCTCTCTCTCTCTCTCTCTCTCTCTCTCTCTCTCTCTCTCTCTCTCTCTATCTCTAAGCCTTGACCTCCTGGGCTCAGACAATCCTTCTGCCTCAGCCTCCCAAGTAGCTGGGACACAGGTAAATACCATTATGCTGGTGCACACCACCACATCTAGCTAATTTATTTTATTTTTATAGAGATATGGTCTTGTTATGTTGCCTAGGATAGTGTCAGAACTCCTGGGCTCAAGTGATCCTCCTGCCTCAGCCCCCAAAAGTGCTGGGATTATAGGTGTAATTTTTATCATTTTAAAAATTTCATTTTTGTCTATGTTTAATAAAGAGTAAAATAGACTAACATGCATACACATGCATATTCTGTGAATGAATAAAACTAAATATCCATGCTCAAAAATTTTAACTAATAGTGCTATGTAACCAAAACCAACTAGGAGACCCTATGCTAAATAAAATTCCCACTCTGGACCAGCTGTGACCTGATGACATCATCTTGTCCCTCCACCAGCTTTCACATCGACTTTTTGTCCAGTGAAACTCTTCTCATAATTCTTCCTCTCAGATTCGGCCATCCTCACTTTTTGCCTGAAAAATTCCTCTTTATTTGGTCTTTCCTAGCTGTCTCAGGTAGACACTGCCCTGGGGCCAGCTTGTTAACCCACCTTAATGCAGGAAAAACATAAAGTCAGTGGGTTGGGCTAGACAGGCTGTCTGGCCACAGAGTCTCAGTTTACTTGTGAGAAGAATGAGGATCATCACATCTCTTTCAAAAAATTATTAGGACCAAATTAGATCCAGGATGCGAAAGATGGTTTACACTGTATAAAATATTACATAGCTATTTGTTGCTGTTCTTGATACTATGAAATCCACACAACTTAATTTCCTCCTCAGTTCTTTTGTGAACACATCCACTGACTGTACTCAGAAAACTGGAATATGAAAGTTATCCAATGCTTCCCAGACCAATTCCACTTACTGTACCATGATAAAGGTGCACCCTAAAAACGTGTTGTGTTAAGATGTAACATAGAAGTAAAGGTAGCCGGGCTCGGTGGCTCAGCCTGTAATCCCGCGCCTTGGGAGGCTGAGGTGAGTGGATTGCCTGAGCCCGCGGGTTCGAGACCCGCCTGGGCAGGCGAAACCTCATCTCTACAATAAATCAAAAAAATTAGCCGGG
>CAUYQG010018654.1:0-10306 GCA_963574415.1 Tarsius wallacei
GTATGAGGCTTAGTGGAGGCTTTATGATATAAGAGCAGATGGGTTCAAATCCTAGTCCTGTTACGTGCCACCTGGCCTTTGTTAAATCTGTTGTTTTGGGGTTTTTTTGAGTCAGAGTCTCACTCTGTTGCCCAGGCTGGAGTGCAGTGGCACACTCATGGCCCGCAGCCTCAGTGTGCTGGGCTCAGGCAATCCTTCTGCTTCAACCTTCCAAGTAACTGGAACTATAGGTGTGTGCACCACACCCAGCTAATTTTTTTATTTATTGTAGAGATAAGGTCTCTCCAAGTTGCCCAGGCTGGTCCCTAATCCATGGGCTCAGGCAATCCTCTCACCTCAGCCTCCCAAAGTGCTGGGATTATAAGCGTGAGCCATCACATCCGGCATTGAATGTTTACTTATTTGTAAAGTAGGGACAATAAAACATGTAACACAAGGATAGAGTGAGGATCAGATAAGGTGACACATACACAGCGCCTGACACAGAGGAAACATTCAATGAATAACCAAATAATCTTGTTTCCTGGGCCTCCACCATCTCTCAAAATCAGCTCAGCTGTCTTTCATCCCTGTCCCCTTTATTGTTTCCTTTCTCTGTTCCTTTTGGCCCTACCGTGTTGCAAAAGCTAAATTCTTAGGGGAGGAATTCTTCCCTTGGAGAACCCTTCCCATCATCCCATCCCTTGATACCTCTACTCCTTTAGGGACACAGCGGGCCAAGAGCGATTCAAGACAATAACTACCGCCTACTACCGTGGAGCCATGGTATGAAGTGTGGGTCTGGACATGGGATGAAGACCCGAGGCAAGAGAATATGGTTCTATGAGTACAAGGGGTCAGGGGCTGGGGCGTGTAAAAATGGGATGGGTTCAACTGATTGAGAACACAATTTTTAAAAAGTGGGGGCCGGGCATGGTGGCTCATGCCTGTAATCCCAGCACTTTGGGAGGCAGAGGCAAAACGACTGCCTGAGTCCAGGGATTCAAGACTAGCCTGGGCAACTTGGCAAGACCCTGTCTCTACAGTAAATAAAAAAATTAGCCGGGCGTAGTGGTGCACGTCTGTGGTTCCAGCTATTTGGAAGGCTGAGGCAGGATCACCTAAGCCCACCAGGTCAAGGCTGTGGTGGCCGTGAGCGTGCCACTGCACTCCAGTCTGGGAGACAGTGAGACTCCGACACAAAAAAGAAAAAAACCCCAGGCATGGTGGCTTATGCCTGTAATCCCAGCACTTTGGGAGGTGGAGGCGAGAGGATTACCTGAGCCCATAGGTTCGAGATCAGTCTGGGCAATTTGGCGAGGCCTCATCTCTATAATAAATCAAAAAATTAGTCAGGCATGGTAGCGCATGTCTGTAGTTCCAGCTATTTGGAAGACTTAGGAGGAAGGATCGCTGAGCCCAGCAGGTCGAGGCTGCGGTGGCCGTGAGCATGCCACTGCACTCCAGTCTGGGCAGCAGAGTGACACTGACTAAAAAAAAAAAGGAGGTGGGTGGGAGAAGGGTTTGAGGGCACAGTGTGGCTTGCAGAGGGCCCAGCGTGGCCTAGTGTTTAAACCTGTGGATGGAGGACTTCAGAGGCAGTGGGAAGTTACCAGGAATATGGACCAAGGTGAACTTTGCCATCCCCAGGGCATTATCCTAGTGTACGACATCACAGACGAGAAATCCTTTGAAAATATTCAGAACTGGATGAAAAGCATCAAAGAGGTGAGGGCCCTCCAAAAAAGAGGGGGAACCGGGTAGAACCTGGAGGGTCAAGGGGCCATGAGGACAGGCAGGACCCAACTTTTACCTGTCTCACCTTTTGCCCCCAGAACGCTTCAGCTGGGGTGGAGCGCCTCCTGCTGGGGAACAAGTGTGACATGGAGGCCAAAAGGAAGGTGCAGAAGGAGCAGGCGGACAAGGTGAGGGCCAGGCTGGGCAGGGGTTGAGAGCTGGCCAGGAAACGCGAGATGAGGTTGGATTGCAGAGAACCTGGCTGCTGCCTGACTCCAACTCTCGCCTTCCCACCTCACCCCTTACAGCTGGCTCGAGAGCATGGCATTCGATTTTTCGAGACAAGTGCTAAATCCAGCATGAATGTGGATGAGGTGAGACCCTTCCCACTCACCAAGAGTTGAAGTTTTAGAAGATGGACTGTCCTCCCCTTCAAATTGTTCTGACCAATCTCCTTCTTCCCCCTTTTAGGCTTTTAGTTCTCTGGCCCGGGACATCTTGCTCAAGTCAGCAGGCCGGAGATCAGTAAGTTAGTCCTCCTGGGCTAGGTACAACGGTAACAGGGTGTGTGTGTGTGTGTGTGTGTGTGTGTGTGTGTGTGCACGCGCGTGTGTGCGTGGTGTGTTGGGATAAAAACTGAGGAGAGAGCAATGATAAGATTTCCCATGAGGGTGGGCTGACTTCAAACAGCATATACCTTTATACCCTAACCAGCATCCATACCCTGACCTGTGTCCTTCTCCCCCCAGGGAAATGGCAACAAGCCCCCCAGCACTAACCTGAAAACCTGTGACAAGAAGAACACCAACAAGTGCTCCCTGGGCTGAGGACCCTTTCTTGCCTCCCCACCTTAAGCCTAGAGACTGAACTTGAGGGAGGCAGGGCTGGGGCTGGGCAGGAGAGAAATAGCAGAGGAGCTTGGAGGGATAGATGGGTAGATGGTAAGGAGAAAATGGAGAAGAAAAAAAGAAAAGAAAAAAGAAGGAAAAGAGGCAGAGAGAAGGAGGGTGAAAGAATTGAGGAAGTGAAAGAAGGTAAGGAGGCAGGAATGGAGAAAGGAAGGAAGGATAAGTGGCCTCAGACCTCAGACCATCTGTGGGTTTCAGGGCAAACATAAATGTAAATACACTGTTTTATTCTGTTACTAGATCAGGTTTTGTGGTTGTGTGAAAGGCTGGCTCAGCTCCACTCTCTGAAGGTTTGGTTCTGTCACTCTGCATGGTCTTTCTTAGCATTAAAGGCCACTGTTTGCACACATGTCCCTGGTTTGGGTAACTTTCATTATTGTCAGAATTGTTTCCCATTCAAGCCCAGTTCCTGCCTCTCCAAGGTAATTGGTCTACCTGGATCAGGCTGAATTCCTGCAGGACTAATCCTACCCCTGTCTCTTCCTCACCTGTTTATTTTTATTTTTGAGTCGGAG
This sequence comes from Tarsius wallacei, assembly GCA_963574415.1. NCBI lineage: Eukaryota > Metazoa > Chordata > Mammalia > Primates > Tarsiidae > Tarsius > Tarsius wallacei. Next base: position 3,140 of record CAUYQG010018654.1, read on the forward strand.
TCTCACTGTGTTGCCCAGGCTGGAGCACAGTGGCATGCTCATGGCCACTGCAGCCTCGACCTGCTGGGCTCAGGCAATCCTTCTGCCTCAGCCTTCAAAGTAGCTGGAACTACAGGTGTGTGACATCATGCCAAGCTAATTTTTTTTTTTACTTATTGTAGAAACGAGGCCTTACCATGTTGCCCAGGCAGGTTTTGAACTCGTGGGCTCAGGCAGTCCTCTTGCCTCCACCTCCCAAAGTGCTGAAATTACAGGCTTGAGCCATTGCGCCTGGGCTCACCTGTTTAATTTTTTCTTAGTCAGTCCCATTCTTACCCAGGCTGGAGTGCACTGGCATACTCACAGCCCCTGCAGCCTTGAACTGCTAGGCTCAGGCAATCCTTTTGCCTCAGCCTTCAAAGTAGCTGGAACTACAGGCGCATGCCACCATGCCCAGTTAATATTTTTTGATTTATTGTAGAAATGAGGTCTCACCAAGTTGCCCAGGCTGGTCTTGAGTACCTGGGCAAGCAATCTTCTAGCCTCAGCCTCCCAAAGTGCTAGGATTACAGGTGTGAGCCACTGCACCCAGCCTGGATACCCTCTTTCAAGTATGGGATCCAGGGGACCCTGTGGGCAGAACCTTGTCCTGGGCACAGGAAATGCCAAGAGAGAAGGACTCTAGCAGGCCTAGCCTCAGGGAAATAACAGGGCTTAGTATTGTTTATACTTGCACAGTGATTTGTGCAAGCTTCTTTGATTCTGCCAGCAATCCATTTAAGTATTTGACAGGTATTATTATCTGTTTTTATTGGTGAGGGAAATGAGAGCTTCATTTGTTCATAAGTATTTATTGAGCATCTACTGTGTGCCAGGCACAATGGTCAGTTAACAGCCTTTGGGGGCCAGGCACGGTGGCTCAGCCTATAATCCCAGCACTTTCGGAGGCCAAGGTGAGTGGATTGCCTGAGCCCACAGGTTCCAGATCAGCCCGGACAACTTGGTGAGACCGCATCTCTACAATACATCAAAAATTAGTTGGGCGTGGAAGCACACACCTGTAGTTCCAGCTACTTGGAAGGCTGAGGTGGAAAGATTGCCTGAGCCCAGCAGGTCGAGGCTGCGGTGACCATGACTGTGCCACTGCACTCCAGCCTGGGCAACAGAGTGAGATTCCGACTCAAAATAAAATCCAGTTTTAGGGTAGAGACCCCACTCAGTTGCTTGATAAGGTTATTGGAAATGAAATCTTACATTATCTCAGTTTGTAGTGAGATAAGGCAGAACTTATTAGGAGTAACAAATACTAGCAGAGTTTAGCCCAAACTTCTTTTTTTTTTTTTGAGTTGGAGTCTCACTCCATAGCCCAGTCCCAACCCGAACTTTTAAGTACAGATAAAAACTACTGAAAAAACCCACTACTTTCTGTAATATACAGCTACTCATACATACATACACACCATAACTTAAGGAAACAATGCAAGGGTCAGGCGCGGTGGCTCAAACCTGTAATCCCAGCACTTTGGGAGGCCTAGACGAGAGGACTGCCTAAGCTCAGGGGTTCGAGACCAGCCTGGGCAACTTGGTGAGACCTTGTCTCTACAATAAATCAAAAAATAAGCCAGATGAGGTAGCACATGCTTGTAGTTCCAGCTACTTGGAAGACTGAGGTGGAAGATTGCCTTAGCCCAGCAGGTCGAGGCTGCGGTGGCTGTGAGAGTGCCACTGCACTCCAACCTGAGCGACAAAGTGAAACTCCGATTCAAAAAAAAAAAATGCAGGCCAGTTGCGGTGGCTCAGTCTGTAATCCCAGCACTTTGGGAGCCCGGGGGTTCAAGACCAGCCTGGGCAACTTGGTGAGACCTCATCTCTACGATTAGACACAAAAAACTAGCTGGGTGTGGTGGTGTGTGTCTGTAGTTTCAGCTACTTGGGCAACAAGAGTGAGACTCCAACTCAAAAAAAAAAAAAGAAGCAAAATTAGAGTCGGGCATGGTGGCACACACCTGTAGTTCCAGCTATGAGGAAGACTGAGGCAGGAGGATCCCTGAGACCGGGAGTTCGGGGCTGTAATGTGCTATGATGATGCATGTGAATAGCCACTACACTCCAGCCTGGGGAATATTCTGAGACTCTATCTCTTCAAAAAAAGGCAAAATGAGCCAGGCTCCATGGCTCAGGCTGTAATCCCAGCACTTTGGGAGGCCAAGGCGAGTGGATTGCCTAAGCCTGCGGGTTTGAGACCTGCCCGGGCAACTTGGCGAGACCTCGTCTCCACAATAAATAAAAAATTAGCCAGGTGTGGTAGCGCGTGCCTGTAGTTCCAGCTACTTGGAAGGCTGAGGCGGAAGGGTCGCCGGAGCCCAGCAGGTCGAGGCTGCGGTGGCTGGGAGTGTGCCACTGCACTCCAGTCTGGGTGACAGAGTGAGACTCCAACTCAAAAAAAAAGGCAAAATGAAAGCTTGGCCTTTATCAGTTTGTGTGTGTTTCAACTCCCATTCAATTACACAGCCTGATCGTTCCTGCACTTGAGCAGACAGCTTTAGGTTGGATGGGAAGAAAAACAGAACTCATGGGGCATACCACCAGATACTGTTAATCTCAAAATAAAGTGCTGTTAGAGCTGTGGGGAAGGGTAGAAGCTGTGGTCTTCAGGCCAGATAGATGCTTTGGGGGATGAAAGGGAAGGAGAATGTAGAGCAGAGTTAACAGGAAAAAAAATATGGAAATGGGCCGGTGTGGTGGCTCACGCCTTTAATCCAAGCACTTTGGGAGGCCAAGGTGAGAGGATTGCCTGAGCCCATGGGTTCGAGACCAGCGAGACCTCCTTTTTTTTTGAGTAGAAGTCTCACTCTGTCACCCAGGCTGGAGTGTAGTACGTTCCCGGCCACCACAGCCTCGACCTGTTGGGCTCGGGCGATCCTTCCACCTCAGCTTTCCAAGTAGCCTAACTACAGGCACGTGCTACCACGCCCAGCTAATTTTTTGATTTATTGTAGAGACGAGGTCTCACCATGTTGTCCAGGCTGGTCTAGAACCCGCAGACTCAGACAATCTTCTCATCTCAGCCTTCCAAAGTGCTGGGATTATAGGCTTGAGTCACCGCACCCGGCTGTGAGACCTAATTTCTACAATAAATTAAAAAATCAGCTGGACGTGGTGGTGCAAACCTGTGGTTCCAGCTACTTGGAAAGCTGAGGCAGAAGGATTACCTGAGGTCAGCAGGTTGAGACTGTGGTGGCCATGAGTGTGCCACTGCACTCCAACCTGGGTGACAATGTGAGACTCCAACTCAAAAAAAAAAAAAAAGGAAATGAGCCCTTTGATCTTGAGAGGTGGGGTTCAGATTATTTTCAGCACCCATATTTACATGAAGTTTATTTCAGTACCTCCTTGTCTATCTACTGATCATCTAAGAAAACTAAAATCAAGCCGGGCTCGGTGGCTCAGCCTGTAATCCCACGCTTAGGGAGGCTGAGGTGAGTGGATTGCCTGAGCCGGCGGGTTCGAGACCCGCCTGGGCAGGCAAGACCTCATCTCTACAATAAATCAAAAAATCAGCCGGGCGTGGTAGCGCGTGCCTGTAATTCCGGCTACTCGGAAGGCTGAGGCGGAAGGATAGCCAGAGCCCAGCAGGTCGAGGCTGCGGTGGCCGGGAGCGGCCACTGCACTCCAGTCTGGGCAACAGTGAGACTCCAACTCAAAAAAAAAAAAAGAAAACTAAAATCAGAACTTGTAAGAACTTCCTTTTTCCTCTTCCGGGGATGCTGTGTAAAGGTACTCAGAATGGTCCAGAGTTTGACATACCGTCGTAGGCTTTCCTACAATACAGCCTCTAACAAAACTAGGCTGTCCCGAACCCTTAGTAATAGGCAGAATTAGGATGGTGACTAATTACCAGACAGTAAAGCATGAACCTAAAGTGCTGGTCAAATCCCTGCAATTCTGAGTACATATAGAGGTTTAACTCCACGGGGATGGAAGGCATGAATCTGGCCTGGTAGTTGAAGTCTAGGTTCAAGTCTCAGCTTTCCCACCCTCACCTGTCCCACCTTGGAAAAGTCACTCATTCTCTCTGAACTTATAAAACAGAAGTAACACCTTTCATTTGCATCTCCAAAAAACAAACAAACTAGAAAACGCACACTAACATTTCCGTTTTATACAGAACACAGTCGGGTATTGTCCTACGGTCTTACAGCTCATAAGCACCTGAACCGAGACTCAGTACTTCTTGGCACTTCAAATCGCCTGCTCTTCCCATTGCACCGAGGGCTATTCCATTGTTAGGAGCAAGGGAGAGTTGAGAACACTGGATGAGGTCATCCAAAGGACCACCTCTGCGGAGCAGTTTTAGCAAGTTCGTGAGAGGAGGCGACACCGTTCATCTGTATAGCAGAGCGGGAGCCTAGAGACAGGAGAAAAAGTCACGTTCACCGCTTGACTCGGATATTCCTGCTTCTGCAGGAAAGAGAAAATGCAGTTTTGCTTCCATCCCTTGACTTGCATCCGAGCTCCTCCACGGGACCCCGCAGCGAGGTGGGATGGGGAAGGGGGTCAGGATGCCGAGGCTTAAGGGTGAATTCCAGGGTTTTAAGGAGGAAGCACAGTCCTGAGAGGGCGCGGTATTGTCCTGCCCACCTAGCCCAGAACGGACAACCAGGAGACAGCCCCGCGAGCGGCGAACCGAGAGTCCCGACGAGCCCCGGCAGCCGCCATTTCCTCCGTTCTCGCAAAGACTCCCGGGACCACAATGCAACGGGGCGCCGAGCCGATCGCGGCGAGCAGAAGGCGAGGCCCCGGCCGCGGAAGCCGACGAGCCCCGACGCGAAGGCCGGCCCAGGATCCTCCGCGGGGCAAGATGGCCGCGCCGGGGGCGGGCGCGGGCGTTAGGCGCGGGCGTTAGGCCCGTGGACCTGGCGCCCCGGCCTGCGGATGTCCAATGGGCTCTTTTCGCTGTGGCCGCGGAGCCGTCTCGATAGAGCCTCTGCCCTGACAAGCAAGCCCGGCGTCGCGCCGCCCTGCCCTGGAAGCTCCGGGAGGGCCGCCGAGTGCCGCCTTCCCTCCGACGGAGGCGTGAGGCCAGACGAGCGATCCCTCTGTTCCGACAGCTGCGACCCTGAGCGCTCCATGCCTGCGGGTGCGGGGAGGCATGGCCTCCCCAAGGGCCGCCACCTCTGCTGGCTGCTCTGCGCTTTCACCTTAAAGCTCTGGTAAGGAGAGGCTGAGCGAAGGGAGAAGGCGGGGACGGGGAGACCTTGCCCATGGACGGACGGCGGCGGTGGGGGTGCCCCGTCTTCTGGCCTCTGACTTTTGTCTTTTCCCTCCACCCCCCCGCAGCCAAGCAGAGGCTCCCATGGGGGAGGAGAAACTGCCAGGTGGGTGACTGGGAACCCGACCCTCCCGTCCTATTTTCGTTTTGTGTTTAGCATTTTCCCTATGTGCCAAGAGCACAGGTGGAAAAGGGCGGCATCGTCATGGAGTGAGGGCAGGCGCTGTGCTTGGAAGTCGGAAGGGCAAAGCCTTTGGGAGAATGTTTTCTTAACTGTCTTTTGGGGTGGCACTTCTCTCCTCTTTTAGTGAGCACCTCAAATCTGCCCTGCTGGCTGGTGGAAGAGTTTGTGGTAGCAGAAGAGTGCGCTCCATGTTCTAATTTCCAGGCTGTGAGTATGTGTTTTCTCTCTTTTCTGACATGTGAGTAGTCCCCAAGTCTTGTTAAGCTTGTCTTTGCATTGTCTTCTCTTCCTTCTCCTTGTAGTCTCAGTATGTGTACAAATCTGCACTTGTCTTGCTCCTTTCTTTCCAAGTGAATGGCAGTATTCAGCAGATAACCAGGTTCTGTTCATTTTTAGTACTGAAGGCTCTGGAAGCTCTCCTCGCCTCTCTTAGACTATTGCCCCTGAAATGTTGTTTTATTTATTTATTTAGAGACAGGGTCTTACTCTGTTGCCCATGCTAGAGTGCAGTGGCACCATCCTAGCTCACTGCAGCCTCTAACTCCTGAACTCAAGTGATCTTTCTGCCCCAGCATCCTGAGTAGCTGACTACAGGCGTGCACCACCACACCCAGCTCATTTAAATTTTTTTTGTAGCGACTGAGGCTCCCTGTGTTGCCCAGGCTGGTGTCAAACTCCTGGCCTCAAGCAATCCTCCCTCCTTGGCCTCCCAAGTGCTAGATTGTAGGCATGAGCCGCTATGCCTGGCCTGAATTGTCTTTCTTTTTTCTTTCTTTTTTTTTTGAGTTGGAGTCTCATTCTGTCGCCCAGGCTGGAGTGCAGTGGCTGCTCCCGGCCACCTCAACCTCAACCTGCTGGGCTCTGGCGATCCTTCCGCTTCAGCCTTCCAAGTAGCTGGAACTACAGGCGCGTGCTACCATGCCCGGCTAATTTTTTGATTTATTGTAGAGATGAGGTCTTACCAAGTTGCCCGGGTGGGTCTCGAACCCGCGGGCTCAGGCAATCCACTCACCTCAGCCTCCCAAGGCGCAGGATTACAGGCTGAGCCACCGAGCCCAGCTTGAATTGTCTTTCTAATATTCACCCCCAGTCATGCAACCGCCACCTCTACCATCTGTATCAGAACTTTTCATTAGCTCTCTGTTGTCTCCTACTCTGAGCCATAGCAGTTGTGCACCTGTCCTTCGAAGGGCAGCCTTTCTGTTTCTCCTGCTGCCTATTCCTAACATATGCCTTGGTCCTTTTCTCCTGACAGAAAACCAACCCTGAGTGTGGTTCCACAGGATATGTGGAGAAGATCACATGTAGTTCATCTAAGAGGAATGAGTTCAAAAGGTGAGTGCTATTTCTCTTCTCTGAGATCACCTCCTGTGCTCCTATGACTTTAGGTAGCTGAGCCAACCCCTTCTCCCTGGTCTGGGAGTAGCGTGGCAGGTTGGAAAAAGGAGGGGATTTGAAACCAAATTACTGTAACTCAACTCCCTGCCCTACTCCTCAACACTATGTTACCGGCCATATTTTCCCATCAGTAAAACTGGTTAATACTATCTCTGCTTGTCTCACCAGAGAAAACATTAAATGATGTATCTGTAAACACATCAGAAGGCTAACTCTGGTGTCTTCTTCTCCTCTTTTTTTTTTTTTTTGAGTTGGAGTCACTCTGTTGCCCAGGCTGCTAGGCTCAGGAGATCCTTCCGCCTCAGCCTTCCAAGTAGCTGGAACTACAGGCACG
>CAUYQG010018655.1:0-24649 GCA_963574415.1 Tarsius wallacei
TCTCTCTTTGCAGATGACATGATTGTATACCTTGAAAACCCAAGAGAATCTGTCAAAAACCTCCTTACACTGATAAAGGACTTTGGCAAAGTCTCAGGATATAAAATAAATGTGCAAAAGACAATCACATTTCTTTACACCAATAAGAGTGTGCATTTTTTGTTGCTGCATATTTTTGGTTATAGTTTATGCTTTGATTATATTCTGAGGGATCCTTGAACAACCTGTCATTAACACAAACATTATTACATCGAAATACATATAATACCTGAAATAAACTTTTAGAAGTGTAAGAACAACTTGTGTCTCATCTGGCAATCTGCTAAAGTTTGAAAAATCCTTTAAAGTGTACCTGCTATTTAAGCATTTTTCCAGCAAACAATATATAACTTGTGTGATAGTACATAATTTTATTATTTTGTATTAGACCTACTCTTTATCTTTCTTTGTCTTAATTGGAGGGTTTAAGGTTGCCAGAGGCAGATTGTGAATATTACTTAAAATGACAGGTTTTATAAATGTGATTTATATATGAGGATGATGGTTATTGAAATGATGGTACAGTTTTTCAATTTACATATGATAAAAATTAAAAATGAAATTAAATAATTTTTATTTCAGTATTTGTTTTCAATGTTTCAAAAAGAGAACCCCAACAGTTTTCTTGATATTTTACAACAGGATCTATCTATTCTTCAAGAGATTCAGTGATGTTTCAGTGTGTCTAATAATAGAATGATTATCACTCATTCTTCCAATACTTTACCACTCCATAAAACGAGGTCGTTTCAAAATTAAGTAAAGAGTTTAGGGACTTTATTTTCAAGTTGATATGATTCAATGAATTTGACTGGTACTACGAAGACTTATATTTTGTTTTTCAGTGACAGGGTCTCACTCTGTCACCCAGGCCGAAGTGCAATGGTGTGATCATAGGTCACTGATGGAATCTCAAACTCCTAGCCTAAAATGATCTTTCTATTTTGGAATTACAGGCGTGAGCCACAGTGCTCAACCCACTTAAGACTTTATAATAATAATTTTATTCAAAAGATAGAAGCATATTTGTACTATTACATAAAGATATAAACTTAATAAACTCTTCTTTTATAAAATTTTTTACCACATATGCAGTTTGTGTTCAACTTATGTTATTTAAAGGAATAACAAATATTTTGAAAAAAATTCAGTTGAACAGGAGGAAACAAAATAAAATATATCAATTTTCCTCTTCTAAGTATTGAGTAAAATACAGCAGATACAAAAATATTTGCTTTGTGACATTTAAAAAATATGTTAGAGATCTCCACAATCATTTTAAATACAGAACTAAAAAGTTAACTTATCAGATGTTATCTTGACAGTTACAGTTGTAATAATTATGAAAAATTAAATATCTGATCCATATTAGTAAATCTCTTTAATGCCTACAAATGATTATACCTATAGCAAAATATACTGAGATTACATCCTAAAAATCCTTGAATTATTCTCACTTTTCACTTAGCAAATATTTATTGCATGTTACAAATATTAGGGTTTAGATTAATGCAAGATACTGTTTAAACCTAAATATTAAAATAAAAAGCCAGTTGGGAGTATTGCACAAAAGTTACTATGGCCCAGGGCAAAGGTGAATGCTTGTTTTAGAGTCTATAATTTCTTTACTATAAGGTATACATTCAGAGAGAGAGAGTGTGAGAGTCTCTTTATGGCATTAAATTTAATAATAGAAATTATTAAGTCACACACACACACACATACACACACACACACACACACACACACACACACACACACAAACGTATAACTGAGCTGACAGAAAAAGCAGATAGCCAAAAAAGAAACTTAAAAAAAATTGGCTAAAGTGCAAAAGTGATGAAGTTTATCCAAAATTATTAAAAAAAAGCAAGGTAAATGTAAGGTGATAAACTAAATGAAATATAAAAGTTTAAAAAGAAGGATTGTTTTGAAGAAATATTCACAGGAGATGTACAATTAAAACATGGATAACTTGGGGCAATTGGTTTGCGAATGACAGAGAAACTTTAATTCCATGACATTTCCTCACTTCATTCGAATAATTGTCTTAAGTGAAAGGAAAACACACACTTGCATGTTTTCTTAGACACCTAATATCTCCCATTTCTAGAGTCAGTGCAAGCAGAACTGCTTATTCCTCCAACATGTATCCAAGTTACTGAAATTTGAAAGCACAGTGGCTCCAAAATATTGTAGATAATGCCAGTTGGTAAATAAGTGATTTTTCAGTTCCATATTCTAGCTTTAACAGTTGGACTTACTTTTAATTGTGATAATACTTGTAGTCTAGAAATCATAGTTGTTTAGAGAGGAGCAGTTCATCAGTAGTTAGCAAAAATCCTTTGGTGAAGTGGCATAGGCTTGAAACTCAATACTTCAAGTCTATGTTGTCTGGCACTTTGGCTACTTGAAGGATAGAGAGATAATGCCAGAATCTAGCTTATGACACTGACCAATTTTTAATCAAAATAAGAACTGATTTTAGAGAAAAAAAATGTTTGGCAACAATTCAGATTGTTTAGAATTTATTCCTACTTAATAGCATACCATTTCCTTAATAAAAAATTCTAGTTATGCACATATTTAGATCATATTTTTAGGTATATCAAATAAGTTAGGGTTTCAGTGCCAAATTTAGGTGCTTTATTTGGAGTCAGAGTTTTGTAGTTTTTCTTTGAAAGAGTAATTAGAGAAGAAGAAATTGACTTTAGGCCTCATTGTTTCTTTTTCAGATGTTCTTGGTGATTCAAATAGATTGAAAAAAATTTTCTATCTCATAATCATCCTTCTTACTCCATATCCTTTAACTTTTTTTTACTGAAGTATAAATGGTTACCATTAAAATATTTTGATCATGTAAATTATACTGTTAATACTATCATATGACAACACGATAAGGTAAAATTCATAATTATAACATTTGAAAAGTTGTCAGAAGTACATTATAACTGATTATCAAAAGTTTACTACAAAGACAGCTTGCTTGTCTCCCTGTACTTAATTGTAAGTGTATACAATTGGTCTCACTTGTCTTTTTCTTCCTTTTAGCAAGAGACCAAAATTGAAATTTTAATGATGACAATTAATTATGAAATTATATTTTCTTCTCAAAAATAATTCCAACAAATCATGGGGTCTAGTATTATGACTTTGTTTCTCTGGACAGAATACATACTCATTTGTATATAGGTTTGCATTTTATACACGTATGTTCAGCAGGTGAAGTGGATGAACCACAATAGTATTTGGAGGAAACAAAAAAAGCTATATGATTAGCAACCTTTTGTAATTTATGAAATAATTTTTTTTCTGTAATTAAAACAATTGTTTCCTTCTGCAGCTGCTCCCAGGGTTTTTTGTTTGTTTGTTTGTTTTAGCATTCAAAGATAATTAAAATAGGGCATGAGTTTCTTTTTCATTAAAAACCTTTAAGGAAAATGATGCTTTTAAAATAAATCCAAAGCTTTGAAAATCTTTGAGTTTTTTCTCTCCATCTCTTACATGCTCCATAATTTGTATGTGAAGAATTTAAGTCCTGTTTGCCAATTTTGTGTGATATTGCCATGGATTTTTAAAAAGTTTTGTTTGTTGCAATTGTAATGGGTAAATGGTGAGTGTGAGGTAATAAGGACACGCTATTTGTGAGCATGGAAAGAATGTATTGTTTCCTACTACAACTACACTTTCAGAGAGGACTGGGTGGTCTTTCATTGCCACTTGATGTGATTTTTTAGGGGAAGGCATTCACAGATACAAAGACATGTGAGCTTAAAGATGTGAGCAGTATAAGACCAGGGGCCTCACAAATAAGCAGAGTAAAAGGCTAAGAATCTCATATAGGATTGCTACAATGGGTAGGGGTCAAAAGGAAGGCCTAGTTGCCCTGGAGAGATGAGGAAGCAGTCTGAAATCCCTTGATTTTCAGTGTGAAGACTGCTATACTTTATACAGTGTGGAAGAAAAACAGTGTAATGCTAAGGAGTACTAAACAAGGGAAGACTATAGATACATGAGAAGAAACATGATGTGATAGGTAGAAAGGATCCACAACACATGCTGGGGAGTATCCAATAATCTCCCTTAGCAATAACTATCATATTCACATAATTAACAGGAGAGAGAAAGAGTTTTCTTTATTCTACTTGTTCACTGTTATTTAAATTTTTTTATCCTTTTAAAATTTTATTTGAATTAAGAGACTAAGTGGGTAAGTAAGAGTTTTTGCTAAAACTCTGTGGCATAAGTGCTGATGAATCTTTAGAAAAAATGCATGCCTGATGAAGCTTTAGACTTAAGGAAGCATATATTGGAACAAATGTTAAATAAAGAAGATGCTTATGCATTTATTTGAAAAGGCAGTTATGGGAGTAACCTCTAGTAATTGATAAAGTAAAAAGGGTAACTATACAAAGGGAATAATGCAGACAGTTTCTGAAAGGGAGAAAAAAACCTAGTAACTTGAACAAACAGAATGGCTAACAGGAAATATTAGATAGTGAAATAGCTAAAAGCCTTCATAGGTACTCGTTTAGTGCTAATAATCATAACCCTTGACATGGACTTACCTAAGAAACGTATACTTGAATAAGCTGCCTGGATACCCAACATTTGAAATTTTATTTGGAGACTTATTGGTGAGCCTGCTTATTTTGCTAAAACATTAAAGTTTACACTTAAAATAGAAGACACTGTCAATATATTGATTTTCACTAAGGGGAAATTACTTTTTAATTTGTTTGGGATCAAGAGATAAAGGCAAAGAACTTGGGTAGAAAAAAACCAGATATGGAACACTTTTGAGGCGACAGAAAACTAAATAAATGGGGCTGAAAGGAATACAGTTGTCCTTAGAGAGTGAAATTTCAGTTGGATGAAATTTTCTGTAATTCAATATTTATGGCACTGCAGCAAGATAAAAAGTAAGAAAAATCAAAGAATGTCAAATATTCAAACTGTTCATAAAGATTTTAATAGTACTAATTGGTATCTGGAGAATAATAAACGTAATAAAGAGATGCAGATTAATTCTAAGCGTCCATTAATGAGCAAAATTTCATTGCATTAAAGACTTGATACGGGACCTGAAAAAATGAGCTTTTATCTTGATAGTCACATTTGAAATCAATACTATCACCCTCAAAAACTTTTTATCAAACATGTGTCTTATAAAGACTTTAATACTGTTTTATAATGTTTGGGCTGATCTTGTTATCTATAATGTCTTAAGTAGTTAGGTTTTGTTGCTTTTAAAGAATTGCAGCCTAGTGAGGGAGACAGGTATGTGACTGACTGCTGTATCAGAGGCACACACATGAAGCGCTAGGTTAGCAGAGAGGAAACAGCCATATTTCAGCTTATATGTCTAAAAAATTAAAAAATGAAGCAACTGGGGTTAATATTAAGACCAGCAAGTTATTTGACCTGATTTTACTATTAGAAAGGAATACAATAACTTATTTACTGCAGAGGTAAGGGTCAGAAAGTTTAACAGCCCTCTTAAATATTCAGTATAACCACTTTTTCACAACACTGTAATTAGGTGTTTTTGCGTACATGTTCTTTTGCTAGACACATTACAAGGAGATATCTATTAGTTTTGGATCTTCCTTTTCATGATCAGCATTTTATTTATTTATTTGTTTTCAAGCAAAGTTTATTTAGAAAGTAAATTAGAGAGAGAGAGAGAGAGAGAGAGAGAGAGACAGAGAGAGAGAGAGAGAGAGATTAACCTCTCCAAGGTGGGGGAGTGGGGAGACAAAGCTAAGAAAACATGGTGGCCATAGCTCAAAGAGCCACATGGAGACAGCAGAGTTTAACAAAGCAATGGTTCATGATCAGCATTTTAATTAATTAGTTAATTAATTTTATTTTAAAGATCGGGGTACGATTCAGGGTTAGGTATACAAACATTGATTATGCGAGTACCCTTGTTGATGAGGTGCGCCCCTCCCTCCCCTAGCCATTTTCCTCAACTGCCAATTCCACCCCCACTTCCCTGACAGTTTCCCACTACTGCCAATCCCTTTCTTATAGCATTACAATTGTTCAAGGTCTGCTTATGAGTGAGAACATATGGTACTCTGTTCTTTGTTTCTGTGATAGTTCACTGAGTATGACTGACTCTAAATCCATCCAAGTTGCTGTGAAGTCCATATGGTTGTCTTTCTTTATGTCTGCATAATATTCCATTGTTTATATGTATCAAATTTTTTTATCCAGTCCAGCTTCAATGGGCAGCATGGTTGGTTCCATGTTTTTGCTATTGTGAATAGAGCTGCAACAAACCTACGTGTGCGGGTACATGATCAGCATTTTAAATGATAAAAATCAATGTACACATTGGGCTAGGTAATGTTGAACATATTGATAAATAGATGAAAATCTACACATTGTTCTTCTTTTACAGAAAAGGAAAATGAAATAAGATAATGTTCATAATGTTAATGTACTTTCACTTTTATCTTAGGAGCAGAAAGTAGGATGGTAGACAGCAGTCAGTAGGAATGGCATGCTTTTCTCTTTGGAACTGTTAGGCAAACAATCTAATTCATTCACTCTATTTATAAGAATTTTTCAACCAGGAAGTCAAAGATAGAACTAACTGCCTGGGGGACAAATGAAAATAACCGAGACTGTCTTGATAAATGACAGCCTTATTTTTACCTGCGTACATGGTCGTAACAAAGACCCAAACATCTGCAGGATACATAATGAAATTATAACATTCTTATAATCCCACTTAGAATATTATGTTTTGTTCTAGTTACCATATTTTTAAAAAAGATGTAGCATTGGAAAGGGGAGTTAAATTGACCTTAGGACTACAAGATATAAGCTGCAAAAACAGGATAGAATTCTGAGTTTCTGTAACCTTTAAAGAATAAAGGTTGAAGATTTAATTGAAAATAATATAAACTCATGTCAATATACATATAACTAGACAATGTCACCTCTTTTTATTACAATACATATTATTATAAAATAGATCTATAAATTTCACATAAGAAAAACTTGGTGAAACAAACATCTGAGCTTCTCAGCTTTTCAAGTCCATTTTTCTGTAGCATGCAAATAGAATAATGATCTACTGATTTTTTTCTGTGAAGTAAAATGTCTGAAAGATTCTCAGCAGTGCTTTTCTGAAATATGCCCCCTAGCTGAATACCGCTAACAGGTATGGCAATAATTATGAATCAAAGAGAAAAAGAGTATGTCTCAAGAGTGGCAACTAAGCTGCAATAGCCACTGACCTCTCAAACGAATTTCAGTTTACTCTATCTGTATTGTAGGCAGGTTGTCAGTTTAGAAATCAGAGAACTACAGGGTGTTTGAGAAACAATGGGCTGGAGTGATCAACTTATCCAGCTTTGATTTTACAAATAAGGACACTGAGATTTCGAGAGATTAATTTGCTCATGGTCACACAGCTTGTTGGTTGCTTAGTTGGGACTGATACCCAAGTCTTCCTATGCCTTGTTCAGTATTTTTCTCTTAATGCTGTTCCTTCCAGAAATGGTTGTTCAGTAGTTACTTTAGAACTTGGTTTCATGGAACTTGAAAAATAATCTTTTATGGAAACAAGCCATAAATTCAGAGTTCTTTGTTCCATTCTATACTTGGTTTCCATGTTAGGCTTTGAAGTCATGTTAATGCTGGCTTTAGACTTTCTGTTGCACATGCCCTTTGATTTGCATCTCCACCACCCTGGAGTAACTGCCTACTTGAATTTCTTTACTCCAAACCCTCATAACTCATTCTGTGCATCCTGTCGGTTTCAACTTCTTAAAGCATTGTTCTCCTCTTTCAGTCTTTGTTCTTCAAAACCTATCTTTCAAGACCCAAATCAAATTTCACCTCCTTCATAATGACTTCATAGACCATCCAGGTAAAAGTAATACCTTCATCTTCTAAATTCTTATAGCACTTAGTTTAATATTGCCCTATGATTCATTAATTGGATATATTTGAGTGCCTATTTTATGCCTTAAAATAATGTGGTGTTTATGACTCACAGACTTTCAATGTAACAATTGTGGCCATGGTTTATCTTTTGTTTTAGATTATAATATTCATTTTTTTATTTTTTATTTTTACTTTTTAGAGACAGAATCTCTTTTACTCAGGCTGGAGTGCAGTGGCACCATATAGCCCACTGCAGCCTCAAACTCCTAGCCTCAAGCAATCCTCTTGCCTCAGTCTCCCAAGTAGCTGGGATTACAAATGCTAGCCCCTTTGCCCAGCCTAGATTGTGACATTTTTGCTGTCAGGGACTGTGGTTGAAGATCTTTGTATTCTCTATAGCTCATAGCACAGAGTCTTTTGTACATAGTTGATGATCAGAAAGCATTTGTAGAATAAATATTGAACTAGAAGCTGCTGTGATAGAGTGAGAGGATAAATGTGGCCTCTATGGGATCAGTATGTAAAATGTTAGATATCAATTATAAGCATGTTTAATGAGCTTTTTTCAGTTCTTAAGCCGATTCTTTGCACAGCACAAAAGTGATAAAGTTTACCAAGAAAAAAAGTATTAAGACAAAAGAGTAATTCAGTCATATTCAGATAGATACCTATTGTCAGCAGTAAACAGTGGAAGAATATTTAATCATATTAAAAACACTTCAGTCTTAGTTTCTACATGTGTAAAAGTGGAACAATTATTCAGACCTACTTTTGCATACAAAATAGTTGCATTCCATTAATTAATGATGAGAAAATGGTCTGTTAACTGTAAAACTATACAAGTAAGATGGTATTATTATTTAAACATGAACATTTAAACCTGTAAACAAGCTATGTATATAGTGTTTCAAAAGGCAATCATTTGTAATTTTAAGTATCTGCCTCTGGTCTCTTAATTGGTAAGAAACATGCTTTCTATTTTATTTTATTTTAAAATAGTACAGTGGTCCTTGTCAGGGATTAAATCAGGGGATGAACGTAAGGGATTTAACAGATGCTGAGATCAGTAATCCTCTTCATTTCCACTCCTGACCCCCAGTAATACATTAAGAGCATGTCCAGGTCATGATTCTTTTGCTCTGACCCTGCTTTATTGTCTTCATCTGCAGCTAGACTAAAACACATAGGATTACCAGAATGATCAATTGGCAAATGAACTCATTTTGTTGGAAACAACTTAGCTGATTTATGCTTACAGAACTGTCTGCTTTTCACATCTAATTTAAGCTTCATTAGACAAATACACTAAATGTTAGAAAAAGTTAAGGTATAATTAAAATAAATTTTAGAATATTCTTTATCTCCATGAATAACTTTATAATGAATCTCTCTATATATTCTACCTACTACTAATAATTTGGGGCTCACAAATTTTCCAATCAACTTTGGCTACTCAGAAAAAATTTAATCAGATTCTAAAATACCATGGCTGTCCTTAGACATCATCAATAATATATATCAGCTCTGCAATGTAGAAATAGATACTTAAAATATGTTTTATGAAAATAAGTTAATATCTACAGTGATGATTTTAAATTAGAGTAAATTGTGCCTTAACAAGGATAATGTTCATTTTATTTGATAAATATTTACTGATGACTATTATTACATGCCAGCATCTATGTTAGGTGTTGGAATGAAATAGTGAACAAAAAATGGAACCTATTCTTTAATGGAGATTGCATTACCATAGAAAAAATAGACTTAAAACAAGTAAATAGATAAAATAATTACACATTGTGATAAGTGCTATGAAAGAAATACCATTTTAATTAGCATTCAGACCTGGAGATTGACACTAAATTCTCCATAAAGACAGTATACTATTTAGTAGGTCAATTTACTATTGTCTCAGTGTGATATCAAGCCATCAAACACAAAACTAACTAAAAGCTGATGAAGCAATAATTTTGTCCAGTGTACATCTACCATAAACATTTTATTTGGCTTCTGGAGTTCCTTAGTGTTTTCTGTGAGTCATTCCGAGCAAACAATATGAAGACATAGTTTTCAACTGGAAGATCTAAAATATAATGAGTGTAACAGGGCTGAGAAAAATCTCATACAAGTGCCTGGTTAGAATTCTCAAACAGATCAAAGGACAAGATTCAAAGGGTCACCCATGGTGTCTTTAGCCAAACCTACAAATATGGATAGCAAGAGTATAAGGATAAAAATTTCCAACAGAAACACTGCAAACAAAAATGGCACAGCATTAAGTGATTTAATATTTGTGGACGTTTTGAGGAATTTTAATGTTTAAAGCTTTATACAATATTAATGATTTCATATAAGTTATATAATCAGAATTCATGTGTGTGACTGATATTTACCATGTTTGAATATGTGGAAGAATATTATTGAAAATAGCATTTGAGATAAATTCATAGTACCACTAATGATATTTAACTGGCTTAATGGGACATATATTTATATTGTACACACATTGAAATTATTGTTGTAGTGTGAGAGGAACAAGTTATTTTAATTTTTTATTATCATTGCCTTGGAAAAGATATTTGATGCTATAAGTCATAATCCTATTTCTAAGATTCTTTGTTATTGTAGGACATATGATAAATATCATGAAAAATGCTGAGGCTCCTCAGAGTGGACACACAGAATGCTGTTTGTATAAAGGATCATATGTCAGAGACAACTGACATAGAGTCTCACATTCTTTGAGTTATATTGGCAACCTATGTTAATACAAGAATGTGTGTGTGTGCGTGTGTGTGTGTGTCACAAAACCTTATTTTCTACAAATAAAAAAAGCATAGACCCATTTATCTTCTCTATCACTCAATCCCATATTCAGTTTTATTTTTTCCCTGATTAACTTTGCCTCACTAAGTTTTTAAAGACTCAAGCTTATGCACCTAAATTTATCAGAAAAAAGCAGATATTTAATATAACCAAATTTTTGTTATTCACAAATAATTATAAAGGGAAAAAGTTTCCAAAAGAGGGAAAATGGTCAGTTTTAGTTGTTTGGGCCTTGATTCAGAGGATTGTGTTTTTGGGGACTTAACTGACAAAGAATTTCTTTGGATGCCTTCTAGAAACTTAAACAGGACTGAAATATGTAGGCTGTTATTTTTATACTTCAAAAAATTAAAGATATTTTCAGTTTCATTTTATTTTAACATAACATGCTTGCCAAAGAATTTTCAGGATTCCTAAAGAGGTTAAATAGCTTTAAACCAGCTGCTATGGAGCAAGATTTGTCGTATAGGATACATAAACTTATCAGCTAAGGGTAAGGAAAGTCCCTTAAAATTTCTCAACAGTGGAAATACAATAGTTAACATGATTTGGTCTTGTCTCCAAAGATAATTTTTAAAAGTTTTACCAACACATATCTACTGGCAGTTTATCCCCTACTGATGATGTCTGGCGGGGGTGGGGAGGAATTATTTGATTTATGCACTATTTATTTATCAATCACATTTTCCCCCCAAATCAATATTTTGTTTATTTTATTGGGCCAGAAAAACAAATCACATGACTAAAAGATCTTAACTGTGTAAGGCACAGCTAAAAACTTAATTTAATAAATTTAATAAAAACTTAATTCCCAAAATATGTCAATAGCTGTTTCTCATTTCAAAGCATAGGAAACATTTATTGATCTTTTGGAATTTTAGATATATGGCTACTACCTACTACTCCAATGGAATGATATTGTTTCTGTGAGCATAACTAGAATTTGTTCCATATTTAATCTATTTTTATCTAACACAACTTGCTACAGATGCTTTTTAAATATGCAGTGGTGTCAACTTCAAGAGTCAAAGGCTTGTCTTTCCTCATTAAAAAAAGTGCATATGATTTTTTAGGTAGATAGATGATATGGCACTTTTAGTGCACCTTCAATCAATAGCTTACATGCACATGGAAGTTTCTGGAAATTTCATTCTTTTTTTGTGTGGGGGAAAATTGACTAATATTTGGGTGAATTATACCCAGAAACTTTCAAATAGCAGTCATAAAATCAAATTCCTAATGGGACCAGAGAGATAACTTACATTCATTAAGGGAGCCACGTCATAAAAATTTGTGGGAACTGTGGGGGAACAGCAGAGAGCATCCTCTGTCTGTGGGGTTGCCACTGCTTCTCTACTTCTCTAGTTGTGCTGAGCCAGTAAGAATGTGGGCCCAGTATTGCTATGTCTTTCTTTATAATGTTGAAATTCAGATTTTATGTAAAAATTCCAGATTTTCAAAGCTATGCACAGGCCAAACAATATAGTTGACTGGTTTGATTTGCCAGTATATGGCCTCTGCTTTAAAAACAATGTAGTACAGGAAGAGCAGTGGCCTAGAGGTCAAGGGAGTCACAAATCTTGTCTTTTCTACTATCTAAATATGTATGTACTGTCTATTCTATCAACCTTATTATGCCTTATGAAGATAAAATAGATATGATAGTCTTTGGGGGGAGAGTTCAAAGAGTGATTTTCTAATATACACTAGAGGAAGCAGGGTAAAAATTTTAGGGACAGTAGCTGTGAATTAGGAGTCAGTGAGCTTTGGACACTAACTTGCTCTGCAACCTTGGCCAAATAATTGAACATCTCAGGGGCCAATTTCCTTATTTATTGAATGGTTGGGGTGGTTAGTAGTTAACCAAAGCAGTTCAGGTACCCCTAATATATCACATAAGAAAATGAAGAGTTGCACTGACTGAAAGGATGTAAGGAACTGGCTCCTTTTGTCTTTCCTTCCACTAACCCCCAGCACATTCACTGAAGTTCCTTAGAATCTGTGTGGAAATTCACTGAGCAGATGATCTGAAAAGTTCACTGTACCATTAAAATGCTCTGTTTTAAATACTTTCCCCTGTTTGAGGAATTAGTGAAAGGAGCACTCTCCTTAGTTTCTCTCACATCAGAAGTTGGACTTACTATGTGATTTTTGTTTGTTTTAGAGACCGGGTTTCACTTTGTCATCCAGGCTGGATTGCAGTAGCATGGTTATGGCTTACTGTAACCTCGACCTCCTGGGCTGTAAAGTGATTCTGCCCACCTGCCTCAATTTCCTAAGTAGCTCGAACTATACTTGGCTAATTAAAAAAAATTATAGAGACAGAGGACTCACTATGCTGCCCTGAGTGCTCTCGATTCTTGACTTCAGGCAATCCTCCCGCCTTGACCTCCCAAAGTGCTGCAATTCTACACATGAGGCAAGACACGCAACCCTATGTGATATTTGATAGTGAATTTTCAATTTATCCTAAAAATAACTAAAATATTTAAGTTCAATGAGTTTGAGTTTTTAACTGGACTCCTTACTTGGTGGTATTTTATTGCTGCTTGTCATGTGGTTTTTATGCTGTTTTTCTGTATTATTAAAAGAGAATCTGTGGTCTAAGTTTAGGTTCAGAAGTGAGAATTCCATATCTCTGGTCCTTAGACTAACTGATTTCAATCTAAGATGGGCACAGTGGGTAGCAATTACTGCTATTAACGTTGTTGAACTTTGCTTTCACATGCCCAAAGTTGAAAGAATTAAGGCATGAAAATGTATTTATCAGTGATACAGAGTAAAAATGATCTTGACTAGTTCAAAATATAGTCTGCCTTCAATTATTAGCTTTTTGAGTTATGGCTAGTGTGAAAACATCTTCTAGTCAACACTTGTTCACAGGGGAAGGATCCCTCTACAGTAATGTTAATCAGTGTCCTAATGCAGCGCAACTATGATGATGATTAAAGCTGGTGAGTTGTGTAGGGAACCTGTATTACTTACCACCATATGTTTTAAGACCTTGGTTGGTAATAGCTCTCTTGATAGTAGTGGTATAATGAGTATTTCATCTGATATAATGCTCTTGACTATATGTAACCCCTTTTTGTCCAGTGGCTTTATAAGAATGTGGTCATATGTATATTTCAGCCACAGAGGTACATTTTAGCAAATTTCAGGTTCTTTGTTCTGACTTTATCTCATAGCTAGACTCAGAAGTGGGGAGGGGTGGATAAAAGGAAACTTTAGTAGGCAGAGGAATTAGAGGGGATATGAAACATTCTGGCAGGTGTGGTGGCTCATGCCTCTAATCGCAGCACTTTGGGAGGTGGAGGCGAAAGATTGCCTGAACCCAAGGGTTTGAGACCAGCCCGGGAAATTTGGCGAGACCTCATCTCTACAATAAATAAAAACATTAGCCATACATGGTGGCGCATCCCTGTAATTCCAGCTACTTGGAAGGTTGAGGTGGAGGGATCGCCTGAATCCAGAAGGTCGAGGCTATGGTGAGTTGTGATCGTGCCACTGCACTCCAGCCTGGGTGACAGAGTGAGATTCTGACTCATAAAATAAAAATAAAAAAGAAACATTCTGGGCCAACTCTAGAGAACTCAGATGATTTTCTTCACATTATAAGCTATTCTATACTGAGCTGATAATATGACCAGCATCATATGCTTGTCAAATAAAATTTTCCAAAATATTGATTATTTGGCAAAATATAAGTAAAACTGAAATGAATTAGTTTACACCACAAAATGGGCACACTTGGAAGTACAGAAGTCATATTTTACTTAGAATTCAAAAAAATATATATGTATTTAACTTGTAGGCCTTAAAGTCCTAGGGCTATAGCTATTGTTAAGCAGCATTGTAAAATACATTCCTTATATTGAACAAGATAAATGAGAAATTTTCAAATATCAAGGAAAACTCCTAACTTTCTAAGAAATTTTTAAATCCACAATAAAAGGACAGTTAGCTCATGGGCATTTATATATTTATTGGACAATTCTAAGAAGAATATTTTAGAAGTGAGTAATTTCACAGTCTAAGTTTAAATAATCTATGAAACTCATGCCATAGAAGGCATAAATGATTTTTATTTTGGGGCGGGGAGCTTAGTTTAATTATATACATATGGTGATAGCCAAAAAAAGTTCTTTTGAGTGTAGAAAGTTTTATAAGTAAAAAAGGGGAATCTTTTGTAAAAAGGGAAAAATACTCTCGAATTCAGTGATATGTAGCCCATTGGATTAAGAAAGTATGCATTATCATTGACTTGCTGCATATGATTATATTCTGTTTAAGAAAGTGTCATTTTAAAAGAGATTTGGTGAGTGAAATTGTAAAGTAAAATCAAATAGTTCTGACAGTGAAGTGACAGAACATAAAAGTTAGTGAAAAAGGCTTGCGTTCACTCCCACCTCCTCTCCCTAGCAACCCCAGATTCATGTTTGCATTTATTTATTTAGACATCTTTCTACATACTTTGAACAGAGAAACAGTTGGTTTTTTAAAAGCAAACAAATAAACAAACAAAAAAGTCATTAGAGGAAGAGATTGTTATTTATAGTAGTCATTCTAAGGAGGTTCCTGTTTCTGTGCTACTGAGATGTGCACTAAGGCTCAAAAGAGACAGATTATACAGGCCTTATAGCTTTTTATTAGCCTGTCATTTTAGATTTTTATTGTTCTTCATTAAAGAGTTGGGAAACACTGAAGATTACTACACTACTTGAAAGAATGGTTGTTTTGTTAACTAAGCTAATTATGTGGGGTTTTTATTGATTTCTTCTTTATGTGTTTAATTTATTTTGGGTGGATGTGTGTGTGACTGCATATGTGTATGTGTATGTATATGTGTGTGCATGCATAACCCTTGTGAGGAAGGTATAAGATAATTCAGTATCGCTATAGAAATAAGTATATAGTGAGCTGTATGATTAATGGTTCCATGTTTAGTAAATAAGTACAACGTTGATATTGGCTTACTTTCATCATTCTGTTGGCGAAATAGAAGACGAGAAAAAAATTAGAAGAATTTCTCCTTCCAAAGTATTGGAATACCCAATGGGATGGGAAGGAAGGCTCTTCAGAGAAAGGGAAAAGACATAATATTGCTGAATCTTTTTTGGAATTGTTACGACCCGAGGCCATTTTCTTCAACAGAAATCTATAACCTTATTTTCTTGCCTTCATATACAGAAAAGCCCAAACCACATGACATTTCACATTATTCTTTACTCAATGGGGAGTAGACCAGAAATGTAATAACATTATTCATATATTTAAAACCCTAATAGCAATTCAGGCTTTATTATCTTCTTTGTGCTCTTCCCTGCTGGTGTTTCATTGTGTGTAATCTATCTAAAATTTCTGCAGAATTTAAGAAGATTTTTTTTGTGAAATATAATAAAGCCTTGATTAATTGGAAGCTAACTAACCAGAACTCTCAATTAACCAGTTTTATTTATTTATTTTTTGCTACACTCTCCTTTTAGAAGGAAGAGGCAAATGACAAGAAAACAAGCTGTTAACAGGTATTTATATATTTATTATTTAAAATCAACTTCCTGGGAATGTCCTGGAGCCTGTAAAGATTCAGCTCAACTTCCATAATCTTGTTCCCTGTACTGTACTTACTTAGATAGGAAAGTAGAGTCATTTAATATTTTGAGCAACAAATGTTGAATTTTGCTTCATCCTGAGTTAGTAATAATAAACAAACGAAATCCAAATAGCTAATTAGAACCTATCCATTCGTTTGGAGGTGCTAGTCCATTGGCGTCTTCACAGTTTCACTATTGCCAGTTAATGATCATTTATATCTATTAACGGGTAGTGGATCCTAGGACTATACAGTGGGGAGATGACTTTCAGTCACAGGAAACAACTTCCTCCCTGGGAACTAAAGCAGAAGTTAGAGAAAGGCTGCGAAGTTGATGGGAGTTGAGTGAGAGTGACTGATATAAAAACTATGACACCTGTGTAAAACGATGGGCAAGTAATTCAGATACCCACTGCCCCTTTGCTCTGGAATGCTTAGGAAGGTACATTCACTTTGCAGGGCAGCACAGGCTATTAAGTGTGCTACAGCATGATGGAAAAAAAATCTAGATTTTTACTTTTCTGAGCCATTTTAAGCAATAGGCA
Source organism: Tarsius wallacei (assembly GCA_963574415.1). Lineage (NCBI taxonomy): Eukaryota > Metazoa > Chordata > Mammalia > Primates > Tarsiidae > Tarsius > Tarsius wallacei. The sequence goes on from CAUYQG010018655.1 coordinate 16,909, forward strand.
CCAATACATGTTGTAGGCACTCTAGCAGTTTAAAAATATTTAAAATCCTTTTCTTCTAAGAATATATTTTTAACAAATTTGGAAGTCTAAGAAGATTTGCACTTGAAATTTTCATTGATATTGCAGAGATAAGATATTGTTCTAGGCCTCAGATCTTTTAGGTTGAAATGGAGGAAAGAATGTGCAGTGACCCACAAATGAGGGAGGAGGGTAACTTATGATCCTAACATACATTTTAATAGTGCCTGTCAATGGTACACCCTCTTCTCTTTCAAACGTTTGCGTCAGGTTGCAACACCTTTTGGTGATTGTTTTCCCCCTTCCTTTAGGGATGCCCTTGGTGTAGCTTTTGTCCATGTTTTTCACCAAGAAAAATGTCATAGAACTGTGAGGGAGATGGGGACCACACCATGTGATTTATCCTGGGTTTTCAACATGGAATATAAAACATTACTATGGTGATATTTCTCATATCTGGGGCATTTTGTATATTTAATGTTAGTTTTAAATATCATGCACACTAAATAATACCCAAGTGACCTGAAGCAGTGGATGTGCCTCCTTAAGTGCCAAATTTTCAATTAGACTGTGACGTTGATGCTGGGGAGCCTAGAACCCACTAGGTTTTGTTAATAAATAATTTTAACTTAAAAACTTTAAATGGATTTAGTTTTGAATATAGGTTTGAACATTTAAAGTGTTTCTGATTTTATATGACTGCAATTTAGTTCAAGCATTGAAGCTGGCTTTCATTTTCTTTTTATTTTCCTAGTAAAGTGACATGCAAATTAATGTCACCTTCTTTTTTTCATTAAATGTAACAAGAGTTGATAACTGTATAGATTTATTTTTGGATTATTAAAACGCACATTTCATATGTACATATATAAGATTTTACATTTACTGCAAGCTGAGAAAAACCATGAAGTGTTTTTGAAAGTATATTTGTTAAGTCACTCACATAACTACAGAGAAACCAGGAGAGTTGCAAACTTTGATGCCTTCTGAGGCAAGGAAAGACCACAAACAATAGGGAGAGGTGGAGACTTTGGTGAACTACAGAGTATATATATTTTTCCCAAAATGGTGGCTATTACTCAGCTCAGCTGATTGCTATCATGTAGAATGCAGGCACAATATTGTTAAGATCTGACTTTTAAAAAGAAGCTAAGAATCCAGACTTTTATATGAAATTCTCCAATTCTTAAATGTTGTTAACGCAATAAAAAATAAAAAATAAAAAAGCAACACTGTGTAGGCAAAACAAAACCCATCTGAGGTCTGGATCTAGCCCATGGGCTGTCAGTTTGCTACTTCTGCTTGAAGTTGTAAATCCTCAAGGTACTGCAATTACCAAAAAAAATCAGTTTGTTATAAATAAATGCACCGGAAACTCTTGATGATAGAAGGTTCATGTAAAATAAATGCATAATAAGTGGAGTGCTTATAAATAATTCTTCTGGTACTCAAAACAGTGGTTATGTACTTAGCGATTTTTTTTTTTTACTATGTAGAAATAGCCAATATAGTTTACCCTTAAAGTGTTTTGAAAATTAAAATAAAGTAAAATTATAGTTTTTTTGCTTTCACGTTATAAACGAAATACAGTATGAAACAGATCATTACGGCCATGTCCAGACAAGAATATTTAAGTATAGTTCTTGTCACACAACATAATAAAGGTTTCTACTTAAAGCTCAATTTATTTGACTTTAATAAGAAGAAAGCCATGTGTATAGCATGTGTTTTTTTTATTTTAAACTGGCTTTCCTTTAAACAGATTCCTAATTCTATCTAGAAAAATGGCTTTATTTTTACAAATGGTTAAAATAAGAAATAAAAGAAATGTAAGTAGTCAACACAACAAAACTTTATTTGAACTTTTGGTGGACATTGACAAAGATAAAACAAAAGTTGGTCATCTGAGATTTTATTAAGAGGTAACCGTTTGCTCTGAGACTTTGCTTGTTTGTCCTGCCCTGGACCTTAGCACATAATCCCACTGTGCTACAATGCTTTTGACATCTGTATGGCCCTTTCATCACTGGCAATCCAAAAGCATATTTGTCTAAAAAGGAAACAATTAAATTCCAATCTCTCCAGAAAAAAAGAAAGAACTAGAAAAAAGAAAAATACCCTACTGCTAAACCTGCTTTAATGACTCCTATGATCTGTATGAAAAATCTTTAGGATGGTAAATTAACATTGTCATTTCTGATAAAAAATTTGAGAATTTTAAAATGAAAAGTAAAAAATAAAGAGAAAAAATTGAATGCATAATCTCAAATCCTAAATGAACTAGAAAAAACCTCATTTCTTGACAAATTATTCTAGTTGCAGATTTAACACAAACACATATGAAAGATGAGTAATTATTGGACAACAGGCCAATACATGTGACAATATGCAAAACAGCTGAGGTTTACTTAAATAAAAATTGGGTAGACAATGCTGTTCTTTCCAGGTCATCAGATAGTTTGACCACAAGTAATTTGTTACATGATAGGGGTGAAAAATGTTTAAATATACTAACTAATGACACCTATTAATTAACAACTCTAACAACTGGAGATTTCTGGTTAATTGGTTAGTCTTCAAAGGCAGATAACTTAAGAAATGAGTCATTACTTGATGCATTTGACCACTATAGACCAATAAATAAGGTAATTCAGAGTGAAATTTTCATGCAAATTTAGTTCTCCCTTTTTTTTTTTGTCCAGGACACAATAATATAGAACATCTAGCAAACATAATTTCAGGTGATTTTTCAAATATTAGTTCATTTAATCATAGCAACTATATAAAGTAGATGCTTTTATTCTGACTCTTATTTTACAGAAGACAATATTGAGTCACAGAGAAGGTTAAGTGACTTATTCAAGGTCATACAGCCTTCAAATACCAGAGCAAGTGTTTGAATCAAGGCAGACATTTCAAAACTCATATGCTTTGGATCAATATATGTTATAACTTGTCAACTGAAGTAAGAATAATTACTAAAAACCTCATTTCATATTATATATATAATAAGAAACACAAAAAACTTTATTTGATTATATATATATATTTCTGAATTATTGAAAAATGGAATTTCTATTCTGAAATCAATTTTGGTGGGAACATTTTGATAATGTAATAAATTAGCAAGATAAATTATAAAACAGTTAAAATAGAGCAGAAAGAAAAAAAAAGAAAGAATAGGAAATAGTGAGTGAAATTTGTGGACCTGTATCCAGCACTACATTTTATTACATTTGATTCAGAGCTCAATTTTAGAAAATTTAAATTTGAAAAAAGTGCATATCTGTAAAACATGAGTGACTAACAATAATCTTTTTACTCCATCCATGAAAGATAACTGATCTTAAAATCAGTGTGTATTATTACTGTGTTTTAAAAAAATGTGTGTATTTACATACAAATAACATGCAGCATTGACTTAGTATCATACTTAACTGATATGATACTATAATATCATTTTGTAATTGTTTTTACATTATGTTTTTGAGGATAATCCACTTGATACATGTAGATCTAGTTTATTACTTTTTAATTGCCTATTATACTATTTCTTTTATGAGTGTATGACAGTTTGATTATTCTTTTCTGTACTGATGAATATTTACATTGTTTCAATTTTTAAAAAATTACAAAGAGTGCTACAATGGACATCAATGTCTCAGGCTCATGTGGAAGTATTTCTCCAAGTTATAAACCTAGAAGTGAAATTGTTGGCTGTGTACATTTGTGGGCTATGTATGTACATCTTCAACTTTAATAGTTATTGTCAAATTGGTCTCTAGACCTGTTCTGATTTAACCTCCCACAAGCATTATACAAGAGTTCCCATTTTCTCATATTCCTTCCAATGTAGCATTTTTTAAACAATCCCTTTTAAGAAAAAATAATTCTTTTTTTTTTTTTAATCAATTCTCTTCAGGATTACATACATACAGATGAAACATTGGTTCTGATCACTTAGTGCACGTAGCACTGTGTAATAATACTGTTTGTGTCATTATTCTTCATTTTAAAACATGTGAAGTTTAGATAAGCATAAAAACTATTTTAAATTTATAAAGTACTTTCCACTTTCCCATAAACCTTCGTTTGATGAGATAGTATGGTATAGCAGGAAGAGCTCTTGGAAAAATAGAGTCAAAAGTCAATGAGCTAAACTAAGGATCTGCAGAGACATAGATAATGGTATAATGGAGACTCGAGACTCAGAAGGAAAAGGGGGAAAAGGTAGAGGGATGAAAAATCACCTGTTGGGTAAAATGTGCACAGACGGGTCTGGGGGTACACTTAAAGCCCAGACCAAAAACCATTTGTACCCCCTAAAGCTACTGAATTTTTTAAAAAGTCAGTGGACTTAACTCTACAAATAACTCTATGGCTTTGGACCTCAGTTGCTGTATCTTTTAAATCAGAGTATTGGACTAAACTATCTCTCAGTAAGATACTATAACCTTTGATCTATGATACATATCTTTCCTTTTCCTTGAAGCTATAATTTACTTATTGTGCATTAAACATAAAGACGAAATCAAATTTTATCAATTTGTGAAAACTGTTGTAACACACTCTGGCTCAGTTAAGATAATAAGTTTAACCTAATTATGTTTATATTTTTCCTAACTCAAGGACAGTTGCAGGTAGATGGCAGGGGACAAGGTGGGAGCAGGGTCTCAGCATTATAAGAAATAGATAGTGGAAACACCATCCTGAATTCATTTTCAGTTTTTCCCACTTTGAAGCATCACATTACAAATGCCAAAATATAATAAAAGCTGAACTATTTGTTATGACTTTGTGTTTGCTTTCAAGCTTGTTTTATGCATGTTTCTGATTCAGAGAAAAAATATTCAATATTTTCACCTTAGTTAATGCTTGATTCCAGCAGTGCTTTATGGTGCTGTACATAGCTACTTAAAGTACAGAGAGGTCTCGGGTTGACTAGTCTCTGTTTCTTTTTGGATAAATGGATAATTAATTGGATTTTGTGTTTGGAGAGAGACATTTTATTAGAAGGATCTGTATCTTTACCCTGAGGTTTAACACTATCAGAGTTTCTTGGATTCTGTGTGTACTGGAAAGAACATGCAGTTTGAAACCTAACTAATATTGTAAGAGAAGAAACTAGAGAAAAGAATCGTTTAAAACTCTTTTTTTAAACTCCAAGAGTTGCCAATATGCCACATTCACATATATTTGCACATACACACACACACCCCCACACGCCCACACATATATCTTCTAACATAGGAGGCCTATTATTTTCAATATATTTTTAAAAACTGTTAATCAAAAGAAAAAAACTGTTAATCTATGAGATTATTGAACACTGCTTATGAATGAAGCTTATACTTATGGAAGGTGGCAATTCTGGCAAACAAAATGTAAATCAGTTAATCTCTTGTGATGAAGACATTTTAGGGGCCTCTCTTTCTATAAGTACAACTGGGAAAATGTTTTGACTATGGCATTTCTAAGAAGTGAATTGACCTCCTACAGAGTTTCAACATCAGACATTACAAGAAATTGTGGTTCACACACGTTTTTTCAGATGATTTTCAGATTAATAAAATTCATGTACATATACCTCATTTTCAAATGTGACAATAAGCCTAGAGAATCCCACATAAATTGCTTTTTATGATTTTTTACCCACTTGGCCATGTTTGTGAACTGACTGTGGGGACAATATTTAAGACTTTTTATTACTGTTTTTGCTAATTGGCAGCCTATTTTATAGTTTGAGCATACTCTGGAAAAGAAGCTTCTGCCAAAATAATCTGGATTATTTTTGCCCAGATTCGACCTATTCTGCATAAAGATTTAATCAGGTTATCTAGCTTTTAAACTAAGCACTAAATAGATAACTTAAAGCACAAGATATCCCAAAGCCTTTAAGCCAGTTTCAAAGCTAGTTTCAGAGCATTTTCCAAACAGCACTTCTTGGACACAGTACACTAAATGACTGACTAGACTATTGGGAAATAAATGCTTTCTCTCTCTCTCTCTTTTTTTTTTTTTTTGAGTCGTAGTCTCACTCTGTTGCCCAGACTGTCGCCTCAACCTGCTGGGCTCAGGCGATCCTTCTGCCTCAGCCTTCTAAGTAGCTGGAACTACAGGCATGCGCCACCACGCTCAGCTGCTCTCCTTTTTTTAAAAAAAATAAATATTGCAGTTGCTAAGCATTTATTGAAAAAGCAAGAAAGGAAGACATATAAACATTGTTGTACCTGCATTTCTAAAAAAATTACTATATGTATTTGGGACATTGATGGAGCTCTATTTGTAAACCAATTGCAGTTATTCTATGAACTATTCCTTATTGAGTATCCCTGCTTTTGTTAGTCTGAATCAAGTCTTGGCAAACAACACTTGTTATCTTTTATCCACAAAACATCAAAATTATGGACTTTTTTGTCTTTACCACTGACTTCAAGAATACCCATGTGCTTTGCCATGGGTGGCATCTAGATAATATAATACTCTTACTGTAAAAATCTTCCCTTTTGTTATTATTTGAAACACGGATTGAACCTCGAGCAAGTCATTTACATGATGTTTCCTTGGGATTACCTACATTCTTGTCCACTCTGACCTTGTAATTTTGCTCACAGTTGGAAATGTAATGCAGAGTGACTAAGATAACGTTGTTTACACAGCCTTAAGTGGAGTGACATTATAGTCAAGCAAGCGTGGCATCACCCAAAGTGAAGGAAGACTTAATTACCGTAATCCTGTGAATACTAAAATTTCTTAGCCATGTATAGCATAATAATGCAATGTTCTGCATGTTACATTTAATAATGTTGAAAATATTATTAAATACGTTAAGTCTCAGGCTATGTGTTTCTCTAAAAATGAAAGTAGAATAGGATTATAGAAGGTAAAAGGATACTTGTCTGAATGTTCAGGTGAAGTCTGTCCTTTCTTTTAAAGTCCAAAGAGTTGCCTAGTGATGTGAAAATGAAGGGACTGCTAAAATATCCATAAATCTTGGCACCAGTGAGTAGGGTGACAGACCATGAATTTCTCTGGAAGGCAGAGGGTAGATTTAACTAAATAATTGAAACAGGATAAACAGGAAAGGCTGATAACCACCTATTATTGTGCAATGGGGAACATATCATTAATTTACAAAGAGGGTGGTGACATTTTCTAAAATTCTATAGTCCTATTCTTAAAAGTTTGTCAGTGTAACTAATTAGTTACTAAAACACAGTTGATTCTAAGACCCAGTATGAATGCATTTGAAAAGGCAATGCATTGTCCCTAAATTGGTAGGGTTTGTAATATATCTTGATGAATGCTACAAAATAATTTTAAGAAATAGGACTATTATGCCAAAATGGTCATTCTTCAGTTCATGGCAACATGCTCTAAAGTCCTGCAGATACATCTCAAGTGCCGTAATACATGTCCTGCTTTCTGTTTTTGATAACAATGAGTTTTCTTTCTTTTTTTTTTTTTATTATGGTATTGTGGGGTACAGTTAGGGGTTAGGTATACAAGAATGCTTCGTTCAGGCACCTTTGTTGATAAGAGGTGTCTCCCCATCCCCAGACAGATATTTACCACCATTAATCCCATCGCCCTCATCCTTCCCCCGCCATAGTTTCCCACCACTGTCAGTCATTTTCTTGTGGTAGTATGTTGGATGATCAAGGTCTACTATATGAGTGAGAACATGTGATACTTAGTTTTTTGTTTCTGTGAGAGGTCACTC
>CAUYQG010018656.1:0-18120 GCA_963574415.1 Tarsius wallacei
GCGCGCACCTGTAGTTCCAGCTACTTGGGAGGCTGAGGCGGAAGGATCACCGGAGTCCAGCAGGTCGAGGCTGCAGTGACCGGAGCGGCCACTGCACTCCAGTCTGGGCGACAGAGTAAAACTCTAACTCAAAAAAAATAAAATAAAATAAAATGTAAATTGCTTTTTAAAAAATAAGCCAGACTGGAGAGAGGGGGACAGGAGATGGTCTAAGAAGAAGGTTGTGTATTAGGTGAGTTGCTTTGATTTTATCTGCCTTTGTTGAATTAACTTGGTCTTTTTGTTGGGTTTTTCTTTCTTTCTTTCTTTTTTAACAGAAATGTGGTCTCACTATGTTGCCCAGGCTGGTCTTGAACGTCTGGGCTCAAGTGATCCTCCTGTCTTGGCCTTCCAAGGTGCTATCAGAAGCGTGAGCCACCTCATCCAGCCGTTAACTTGTACATCCGAAAATACACTAAAGCCAGGCGTGGTGACTCACACCTGTCAACACTTTGGGGGACTGAAATGGGAGGATTACTTGAGGCCAAGAGTTTGAGACCCGCCTGGGAAGCATAGCAAGATTTCGTCCTCACAAAAATAAAAAAACGTAGTTGGGCATGACGGCAAGCACCTGTAGTCTCAGCTATGTGGGAGGCTGAGGTCGAAGGATGACCTGAGCATAGGAGGCTGAGGCTGCAGTGAACTGTGATCATGCCACTATACTCCAGCCTGGGCGACAGAGTGAGACTCTGACTCAGAAAAAAAATAAAAAAGAAAATATGCTAAAAACATACAAAAAAAATCATTTTCTCATTAAATATTTTTAGCAAATGAAAATTGCTTATCCAAATTTTCCTAAAAACTACAAACTAAACATTATTACAGCACAGATTAATGATCTCGTGTAAAAAAGAAATATTGGTTAAAAACACCAGTAGCTGGGGACTTTTTTTGGCAGGTTTTTATTCCAGCCCCAGACACAGGACTAGAAGCAGTAGGCCGAGCTGAATGAGCCTGGAATCAAAGCCCAACGCACGCTGTGCCCGGCCGCAGACACACAAGGGGCCCACAGCCACACACGGCTAGGACTTCTGCAGAACCAAAGTTCTCCAGAAAGTCCCAGGCTTGTGTCTGGTTTTCTTCTTCCTGAGATATTACATCTGTCTGATACTTTCCCGGAAATCTTATCTCACAAGATAGTGTGTGCTTAAGAGAACAAGTCGGACAGGGAAGGGGATGGGCCTTGGCCCTCCTCCCCAGAAACCCAGAGCTGAAGAGCTGGTCCCTAACACCAGGCGCGCCAAGGCTTCCAGGGACTCTGGGAAGACACGAGAAGCTAGAACCTGAGCCCTGGTGCTGAGGCGGAAAAGCCTCAAGGCCGCAGAGGAAGGGTGGAAATGCCCACCTGGCCTTCTCTCTGTTCTTGTGACCGTCCTATCCAACCCCCCCTCCCCCCGCCCGCGGCCGTCCATCCTCCTCCCTCTTGGGTCAGGCCATCTCTCTGGTCCTCCAGCGAGCAACTCTGCCTCCGCTCTCTGGCTCTTCCCCTTCCAACTTGCCTCCTCTTGTCCCTTTATGCTCTCCTTCCTCTTCTCTTTTTCGGTTCCTTTTTCTTTCTCTGGTCCCTAGTTTTTTGTTTTGTTTTTGTTTTTCCTCCGATCTTTGCCTTGTCTCCATGTTTCCTTTGCAATGATCCGATCTCATTTCCACCAAAAGCAGAGGATGTTTACAATCTCACGATACAGATGTGGTGGCATTTGCTCGCCCGCTTTGTCCAGTGTGGTGATGTGTGCCCCTTCTATTGGGGAGGGCCCGTGAGTCCCACACTTATCGGGCCTTCTGTGAAATTCTGTTTCCATCTCTCCTCCATGACCGCTGCAGAATTTGCAAAGCACTTTTCAGCAAATTGGGTGACCAATTCAGACTCAAAGCAGCGGTCGATTTTAAGGTGACCCTAATATTTCCACCGTGGCCAGGCTCGGTGGCTCAGCCTATAATCCCGCGCCTTTGGGAGGCTGAGGTGAGTGGATTGCCTGAGCCCGAGGGTTCGAGACCCGCCTGGGCAAGCAAGACCTCATCTCTACAATAAATCAAAAAATCAGCCGGGTGTGGTAGCGCACACCTATAGTTCCAGCTACTTGAAAGGCTGAGGCGGAAGGATCGCCGGAGCCCAGCAGGTCGAGGCTGCGGTGGCCAGGAGCGGCCACTGCACTCCAGTCTGGGCGACAGAGTGAGACTCCAACTCAAAAAAAAAAAAAAAAAAAATTTCCACCGTGGTAGTCTGCCGCCAAGACCACCCAGGGACTGGTTTGTGTGACTAGCGGAGCGTGACAGAAGTGATCACGTGTGGCTTCTGAGGTTAGACCATCGGCGACTTCACATCGCATACTTGGCCCCTTGGCGGGGGGACGTCAGCCACCACGTCGTGGAGACACTCAGCACCAGTCCCTCTTGCCAGCTATGGGAGTGCGCCATCCTGGGGGCAGAACTCCCAGTCCCAGTCAAGCCTCCAGAGGACGGCAGCCCTGGGCGGCACCAGAAAGAACAGCGGCCAGACCCAGCCGGCTACGCTGCTCCCCAAACCCTCTCTGGAATAATAAGCAATGTCTAGTCACAAGAATGTCATTATGTTTACTATTAGTCTTACGTTAATAATACATGCTTGTTATTATTTTCAGCCACTAAATTTTGCAGTAATTTGCTGTGTAGAAATAATAACTAACACACTTACTGGTCTTTTTTGGAGGCCAGAAAAGCAATTTGTATATCAATAAACATCTGAAAACACTTTTTTTAACTCCACCAATTCCAGAAAGGAGCTTTTAAAAAATTTCTGGAACTTTCTTTTGTGCGCTCAATTTAATTCAGCAGTGCTTTCTTTACTTTTCTCATTTGAGGATGGAGACAATGTTCATAGAACCAAACAAATAATTTTTATGTCCAGCAAGCCCAGTTACGTTATAAAACAAGGCTCCTAGGACGACATATCACAGGCAAATGATATCAGCTAAAACAACCCAAGTAATAAGATACGAAGCAGAAAAAAGTTCCACTCCCAAAACAATGCATTTGTATTAGTTCTGAAATAACTTATTTATAGATGACACTAAAGAACATTTTTGTTATCTGTTCTCATTCTGAGTACGTGTATTCACATATTCCCCATTCATAAGTATGCTTTCCAATACATTTTAAATCAAAAGTAGTATTAAATCTTGCTAAATCTCACAAATGGGTATTACTAACTAGCTTTCACCACTGAATGTTTTTTCTTAAATTAAAAAAATAAATGTGTTGCCCTGGGTGTGGTGGTGAGCACCTGTCATCCCAGCTACTCGGTAGGCCGAGGCAGGAGTTCAGGGCTGCAGTGAGCACTCTAGCCTGGGCAACGGAGCCATATCCAGTCTCTTAAAAAAAAAAAGAGGAGAGAGAGTGAGCCCATTTTTCTAATGTCCCCAGAATGCAATCTAATCACACTATTAACCTAAAATGAAAACTCAGCAAGAAAACATCTCTCCTACCAAAACTGAACTCTGCTGTTATATCATTTAATTGCATTTCAGGATTCACTTTGAGTGCATGGACTATAATAGGACTTTTTTTTCTTGCAAAGTATTCTGGCGGGTATAATGCGATCATCATTTACATGATCCAAGATTAGGGTGATAATAAAAAGGAATTAGAGCAAAATACCAGCTATAGATGTCCCAGAACATGCTCCCGTTACGAAAGTAACCGCACTGTCTGTAGTGGCTTACAAGGATTTTTACCATCACTGCCGGTTAGGTGCGGAGTGAAACTCATTAAATGATTCAACAAATATTTATTAAGCTCTGATCGTGTGCCAGGCGCCAAGTGCGACTTGGGAAACGGCATGAAGACAGCGCCGGGTTCCTGTTTGGTGGTCCTCATGACACCGCGGTTGCCAGAGACCACAAACAAGCCACAATAAAAAGAACAGGATCATGTCAGGCAACAGCACCTGTGGTGATGGAAATCCAGAGAGTGACGTGCCAGGAAGAGTTTACCAGGAGTGACGGGGAGGGTGTCTCTGGGGGAGGAGGCCGAAATCTCCCATCTGAAACTGCAGGCCAGAAAATCCCCGGTGAGTAAAGGTCTGGCACACACCACACCGTTTCAGGTGACATGCCGTTGTTCCCTGGATACCCAAAACCCCTCACCGCACTGCAAGCCACAGTCAAATTCAGCTCCGCCCTTTGTCCACTGGTGCCATGGCGGTTCCCCAGGCTCCTTCCTAGAACAGAGACGGCGGTGGTCGTGTGCAAAGGGTCCGGCATGCTGATGCTCCTTCAAGCACACCCTGGCACTTGGCTAGTGACTCTTTGGGGGTTCTTAATCTATCCTTCATGTCAAGGACTTTGAGTCACTTTTGGAAAAAAGTGTGTTATAATATAAGGTTAGGATCTTAAAGTTCTTAAGATGTTTTCTGCTAAAGAATCATTATTTTCCGCCCATCAGCCTCTTACATTCACATTAGCTGGACGCAGTAGCTCACGCCTGTAATCCCAGGACTTTGGGAGGCAGAGGCAGGAGTGTGGCTTGAGGTCAGGAGTTTGAGACCAGCCTGGGCAACATACTGAGACCTCCATCTCTGAAATAAACAACCATAATAATAATAAATAAAATTTTTTAAAAGATTATATTGAAGTCTGGCCAGTTTGAAGACTGCAAAACAACCAACGGATTGTGTTTACAGAGTCCTGTTTCCAAGCAACTGTCCCGAAGGGCTGGTGCAGAGGCCTCCCACCAGGCCGGCGGTGACCGCGCAGGAAGCAGCCCCCTCCAAGGTTTCAGTAAGCCCCTCCAGAGCCGGGGCGGCAAGAGGCCCCCCACAAGGTCTAGACCAAGTCTCAAGCTTGTTTCCAGATGGGCTTCCTCCACCCTTGGGTCCACGCATGCGAGTTCTGCTACACTCGTTAGTGTAGACAGGCCCAGACCTCACCCAAGGTTCTACTAAAAAAATTCAAAAGTGACTTGCAGCCAGCATTGAGCCGTTGTGGTCATTGTAGTGAAGATTTGCAGTGAGGGCGGAGACCCATCATGTAGGGAAGGTGCAGCCGCCCGGCCCCGCCCAACTTCCCGCCCTCCAGGACACTCACCCCGCTTTTACCACCACCACCACGCCCCCCCATGCTCTGACTGCTCCAGGCCCTCACACCTCTCCCACCCCTGCAAGTTGCCGCCAAGCCGCTTTCTTTGAGAAACAGGCCGCCCACACCCAGGCCTGGCTCCCTCTGATTCCCCAAGCTCTTGTCAAGGCATTTTCCAGAGCAAACGCTTCTCCCTTCCTGAGAGGATGCCTGGTGCCAAAGGGAGACCAGATAGCATCCTCCCTGAGTGCACGTGCACTCCCTTCCAGGGCTAGGACAGGCAGTGGGAGGCCATGAGCCAGGGCTTGGCAAGCCTCCCTTCACCAAAAATGCAATGTTTAAGCACAAAGGGAGCCTTGGAGGACACCCAAGTGAAGAGGATCCAGCAAGGGTTGTGTTGTAGCCGCAGCTGCAAGAGCCAAGTGAAGCTGGGCGGTCCTAGGTCGCGTGGAAGGACGGTCCCCGAGTCACATGGAAAGACAGTCCCCAGGTCACATAGGACAATCCCCAAATCACACGGAAGGACAGTCCTCGGGTCACATAGGACAGTCCTCAAGTCACACAGAAGAACAGTCCCCAGGTCATATAGGACAGTCCTCAGGTCACACAGAAGGACTGCCTTCGCTTTCTGAAGGATTGCCTCTCTTCCACCAGTGCTGCAAGCTCTGGACGTCCCCCTGAGTGCCGCGTAAGCACAGGGCTTTGTGCCTTCTGGTCGCCCTCCTTGGTGGAGGGATTGCCACATACCAGGCACGCCATGAACACCTTGTCCATTAGAAACAGCCACTGCCCTGTCCGCCCTGGTGGGGCTGAGAGAAGTGTCGTCTGAAGGAAGCGCAGCCCCTGGGAGCCACAGACGCCCTACATGCAGGGTGGCCTCCGGGGCAGCGGGCTCGAGTCGCCGGTCGCACATTTCTCAATGTGATGAAAGTGATGAGCAGACACGAGGAGAGGAAACGCTGTCCTTGGATGGAAACGTGTCATGGAGGGCTTGTGTTTCACGTCATCACACATCCCTTGGCTCCACTGAACGGGGCTATAAACTGTTTCATGCAATTGGAAGGGGTATCGTTGTCACATAATTTGGGGGTATGGCTATTATTCAAATATTTGTGCGTAATTGTTACAAGTAGAAACTGCTAGAATGAATCCACCCGGGCTGTATTTCCATGGCCAAGAGCGCCCGGCCCTTCTCAAACCCTGCCTGGTCATCTCTTCTGACTCATCTTAATCACGTTTTATCACAAATGGGCTTCCTAATAAAGCTGTCCATTTCTGCAGTGATCCTGCAGTAAAATGCTGTTCCAGGCCCATGGTCAGCGACCTAGATGACCCTCACCGCCAGTGCCACAGAGTGACTGGTCCAGGCAGGCACTGAAGGACTGTCCTGTCTTTGAAGCCGGTCTCCTTAGCTAACGCCCAAGTAAGAGGCCTTTTCAAGACCATCATAGAAATGACTGATAGGACCCATGCTGCCTCTGCCTCTGTTTGACTACCGCATGGAAAAGCAGGGGACAATGCGGGCACAGGAGCTCTGACTTCTCACCAAGGCCATCATCTGGTTTCCTGGCTGCAAGACTGTTCCCTCACGCGCCCAGGACCCCACTGACTGCGTGAGACTCAGGCACAGGGAAGGCCTGTCTGAGCTGGTGCACATTCAGACAGCGAGGCAGTGCTCGGACGTGCGAATGTGCTCTGGTGAAAGGCACTACGGGCCTACCTTTTGGGCCACAGAGGTTTGCTCACCCGACCCCGAGGGAACTGCAAAGGGAACATGCAGAAAGAAACTGGCAGATTTTCAAAGCGCCAGTGGCCTGCTGCAAGGCCTTGCATGAAGCTTAGAGGCACACGCCCCTAAGCACACTTATTAGACACCAGCTCTTACACGGTGTCACGGGGATCACAAGATTCCCTCAAGACACAGACGTCCCCAGGGAGGAGGGAGGCGAAGGGGGCGTGTCCAAGCAGCGCTGACCGCCACTGAGTGTTGCGACGTGCGGGTGCCCCTCGTGCCTCGCCTTCTTGATGAGGCCACGATTCCAGCACCCAGAGCCGCCGCCCAACGCACCAACTGCACTCACCCCCAGCGTGGCCCTGAGACAGACGTGTGCAAGCCCTGCTGGGCGCGGGGATAGAGGCGTGGAGAGGGCAAGGAGGGCATGTCTGAGAAGCAGGGGGTGCCCTGATGAGTGGCCTGGGGCACCTGGGGTTCCCTCAGCATCCCCTTCTCATCCTCTGAGCGCCTGCTTCTGTTTGTTCCTGCACCTCACACCTCCGAAGCGGTGGTCCTTCTCCCGCTCTACCCTGAGAATTGTACGGTTTTGCCAAGAAAATCAGTAGAAGCCATCAGAAAAGGACTCAGAACAGTTCCAGGACGGCATCAGCCACCTCCCATGATGCCCAGCCCCCTCCTGCCCACCCTCTGTGATGAAAGACAGACTCTTGGCGCTCTTATCCAGGCACCACCATGCCTGGCTAAAATTTGTAGTAACGAGCTCTCCCTAGCTGGTCTCAAACTCCCGGCCTCGGCAATCCTCCCGCCTCAGGCTCCCAGAGTGCTGGGATGATGGGCTTGAGCTGCCATGCCCAGCCTCACACAGCATTTTCAGGGGTTGCAACACGCTGGCATGACCCAGTCTGCTTTACTACAGATGAAGACACAAAGGTTCTGAAAGGTCAAGTGATGCGTCCAGTGCTGCAAGGTTCATTAGGCGGCTGGGCTGGGTGCGGGCCCAGCTCTCTCCAGCTGGAAAGCCAAATCTTTCTTCCTCACTCACCTGTCTCCAGGGTGGCGAGAACCCAGCAGTGAACACAGGGAGACCGCCAAGTTCCCCATCCCAAGCCCTGCTTCCTTGCGATCCATCAAGTGCATTTTGGGGCATCTCCTGAACAGATGTTGGGGAGATCCATAGGGATGTGCCTGGCACTTTGGGAAAAACGGGCCGGCTCCAAATTAAAAAGAAAAAGAAGAATTCCACTGCTAGAGAGTGGGGCCGTCACCCTGAACCGCTGCGACTGCTGCTCTAGGTCACCCAGTGGTCACCGCCTGGCTGCCCCCTCAAAGCTGCTGGGTGAGGTTTCCTAGGTGACATCAGCTCAGTCCCAGGCCAGGTGGCACTGCAGAGCGTCTGGGACACTGGACGTCTCCCCGTTCTGGACCATGCTTCATGCCACTCCCAGAGCCGGCAGCCCCTTCAGGAAACCTGTAAAGAGGCAGCCAGAGCCGTCCGACGGGACCCGGCAGGGACTCCTTTTCTCTGCTCTCTCCACCAAGTCTGTCACCCAGGCTGGAGTGCAGTGGCACCATCAGGGCTACCGTAGCCTCGACCTCTTGGGCTCAGGTGATCCTCCCACCTCAGCCTCCCTAGTAGCTGGAATCACAGGTGCACACCAACACACCCATCTAATTTTTTGGTTTACTGTAGAGATGAGATCTAGTCATGTTGCCCAGCCTGGTCTCAGTGAGAGTAAACTAAAACTAAAGATGAACTACGTCCTTGCTGTTTAATTTTCTTTTATTTTAATAATGAATTCAAATGTCCAGTTCGTAAGCCTCCCAGGCACATATCTCCCCCCAAAAGGGAGAGGGAATGGGTTCCCACCGAACAGTCAGTCACTGGTTTCTATATTTTGTTCTTATTGACAAGGATGTGCATTTGTCCATTTCCTATCTGCATTCCACAGAAATGCACAGCCAGGGTTGAAAATAGTGCCCAAACTCCTGACTGCAATCATGGCTTTTATAGCATGTAATTCATATAATTCCTCAGGGCAACCTAGGTCATCTAACGGCAGTTCATGAGTGGTATCTGTATAAAAGCCCCAAGGACAAACAAACTCCAGTTACATCAGTGTACTATGCACACCGATGTGCACCATATCTCAGAAAGAGGGAGGTATTACGGCAACATTTTCCGGTAGTTTTCACTGGAGAGGGGGCTGGAAACCCGCATTTCCAACAAGTCCCGGGCCCTGATGCTGAGTCTGGGACCATACCTGGACCACACCAGTCTCCATACCACACTCACGGGTCGAAACTATCTGCAGTTGAAAGAGAAACTGAGGGATGGCATCAGTTCGTTTACATAAAACCACCAAGAAAGCCAACAGGATGCAGCCTGTGATCTGGATCAATCGAGCCCAACATGAAAGCGGCTGCCTCAAAAGCCCTTTGTAGTAAGATGACTGTTAATTTCTAGAGGCTTTGTGGCCATTCTTGCCATCACTCAAGGTGAAATGCAAAAAGATGAGGTGAAAACAAACAGCTTGCCTGTGTTTGCGATACAGTGACATGTTTCCCTCCTTCCCTTCCCAACTCTGTGCACCAAAGCCAAGCTCCCCGACCTGGTTCTGTGAACTTGCGCCCACCCTTCTGCGAACCTGTGCCCACCCTCGCCTGCCCACCAGCAGGTCCGCAGCAGTTTCCAGAGACTTAGCTAAATATGGAAGCCCAAAGCCACAGTCACGTTATAGCAGGCAGTCACCCAGCAGTGTCCTGTGAGGGTCACTGGAGTCCCTTCCCCTGTCGTGGATCACCTGAAATTTACCAACAAAACATGCATTTCTTCATGTAGATATTGTCTCCTGTTAACACATAAATATCCACTTGGTATCATGCATCAGAACCACTGGAGGGCTTAATTAATTAAAAGACAGATTGCTGGAACCCATACCTGGGGTCATGAGTCTTCAAGGGAGGGCCTGGAAATCTGCATTTCCAACAAGTCCAGGGCCCTGATGCTGTGTCTGGGACCACACCTGGAGAACTCAGGATCCATCAGTCCCGCAGGTCTGGCGAGACACGCGGCTGACTCAGAGCAGGTTCTGTGGGCGGTGAGACGTCACTGCAGGTGGGCTTCACTGGAGAAGAGGGTCTCCCTATCACCGGGCGTGTGGACCACACAGGCGTCCTGGTGGGCACGGGCAACACCTGGCGAGCCACTCTCCCGAAGTCGTGGTCCGCTCATGTTCAAAGTGTGGCCTTTTCTGTCCTTTCTCTTTTTAAAATGCCTTGTGCGTTTCTTCTTTCTTTTTTCAGGTCCAACTACTTTCTAACTGCTGAGGAAGAGTCTCCTTAACTTTTACTTCATCCCTCCCCCAAAACAAACACAATTATTTGTGGTGAAAATCTTTTAAGTTCTGGCATCTTTCCTTTGTATTGATTCTCACAGCCTCTCAGGTGTCAGGACAGAGCCATTTTTCTCTTTCTCTTTTCTTTCTCATTTTTTTAAGCCTCTCACCTTACTAAAAAAGGGAGAACTATCTGGATGGGGCCACAAAAAACTACATACACATGGGCATTTGGCAAAGTCGTGTTGTTAACTATCCTCCCTCAAAACACACACACGCACACACACACACACACACACACACAACATAACATTCACCATCATCGCATGGTAAATCCTGGAACTCTGACCCACAGAAACGTGCACCCAGCATGAGACGGGCTTTTCCAGTGCAGACGGCATCCTACCACCATGTTGCGCTCTACCTGGCCCGGATGGCCCCTCTACCACCGTGTTTCACGTCGTCTGTGCATGTGGTTCTTCTACCCACCATAGGGTCTCACTCACTAGCAAAGAAAGGTTTGACGGACGATGCACTTTCCTCTAGAACAAGGGAGAAAGGGGCAGATTCAGATCTGGGGTTTCCTCTGTGACCATTCAAGTCTCAGAAAAAGGGAGCTTGAGTCTGAGTGCCCTTGAAAACACTCTCCCAAGCCGGGTTCAGTGGCTCAGCCTGTAATCCTGCGCTTTGGGAGGCTGAAGCAAGTAGATTGCCTGAGCCCGCAGGTTCGAGACCTGCCTGAGCAACTTGGCGAGACCTCATCTCTACAATAAATCAAAAATTAGCTGGGTGTGGTAGCGTGCGCCTATAGTTCCAGCTACTTAGAAGGCTGAGGCAGAAGGATCACCGGAGCCCAGCAGGCTGAGGCTGCAGTGGCCAGGAGTGGCCACTGCATTCCAGTCTGGGTGACAGAGTGAGACTCCAACTTTAATAAATAAATAAATAAATAAATAAAAAAGAAAGCACTCTCCCATCAGAAGGAATTTTTTCTTGAGTCGGGTCTCACTCTGTTGCCCAGCTGGAGTGCCGTGGCATGATCACGGCTCACCACAGCCTCGACTCCTGGACTCAGATCACCCTCCTGCCTCAGCCTCCCAAGTAGCTGGGATTACAGGTGCGCACTGCCATGCCCAGCTAAACCACCAGAAAGAATCGTTACGTATGTAGTTGTTTCTCCCATCCTGTCCAGCGAACACGCTCAGCTCTGAAGACAGAGGAGGACGCCTTTCCCACACGGCGCTGGCAGCCCAGAGCATGGAACACAGTCCCTAAATCAGGGAGCTGATGTTTTCCCAGTGACCAGTGGGTGACGTTACTGATCAAAACCTGTGGCAGGTTCTTCAAAGGACAAGACAGGTCCATTGGTTTTAGGATAACGGAGTCCAAAAGCTCACTGCTGTGGGCTCAGACTGTAACTCACATGATGGGGTGAAGGTTGTTATTTTAAACCAACAGTCTTAGACTTAGATTTCTCAGTTTTAATTTTGAACATGACAAATAGCGATAGATGTGTCCACATAATCTACATAAACAAAGCCCTTTTAGGGTCCACAATTATTTTTAAGGAGCTTAGAGGATCCTGAGACCAAAAAGTCTGGGAATTGTCTGCCTGGGGAGAGCAAGCAGGCTTCAGAGTAGGACATACCCTCCACCACCAGTCTTGAGAAACGTCCCGCCCGGCCATGCTGCCTCCCCACACAGTGGTCAGCAAGGGCCACAGCTTCACTGTTGCAGGTAGCACCACACTGGCAGGTCGGGGTCTGCTCTTCTCAGAAGCTGGCCCCACCTGCAACAACACAACTATCTTCTTACACAAATGAATACCAGCTTACTTTCTGCAAAAATTTTTTTTTGAGTCAGGGTCTCACTCTGTTGCCCAGGCTGGAGGGCAATGACACAATCACAGCTCACTGCAACCTTGACTTCCTGGGATCAGGCGATCCTCTTGTCTCAGCCTCCTGAGTAGCTGGGACTACAGGTGGGTGCCACCACGCCTGGCTAATGTGTTGATTTTTGGTAGAGACGAGGTCTCACTATGTTGCCCAGGCTGATATTGAACTCCTGGGCTCAAGCGAGCGGTCCTCCTGCCTCGGCCTCCCAGAGAACTGAGATTACAGGTGTGAGCCACTGCACCCAGCCCTATTTTCCACAGCATCTTAAAATCATGAATAACTGTGGTTATTTTTCCATGAGCTAGCCCATTCCGACGACTGAATGCCTTGTGTTTTGATAGCTAAGCTGTCCACGCAGAAAGATGGATCCTGTGAACTCTCCTAGCCAATCACGTTTCATTGGCTCATCACGGTGCACATGGTGAACTTCAGTCCATCCTGATGTATAAACGCATTCAGATGAGTGAGTTATTCTGGTCCTGATCGGTGGGCATAAACAGAAAAGACTACATATGAGCCCACGATATTCTTGATGAAGCACCTCACTTGGAGTGCTGGTACAAACTCGTTCACTGAGGAACATGCGTGAGGAACGCAAGCTGTGGACATGTGTGCGTGGCTGCGTCCTGTGTCTTCGGACATGTGTGCGTGGTGGTGTCCTGCGTCTTCACTGGACACGTGTGCAGGGCTGTGTCCTACGTCTTCAGTCATGTGCTCATGGCTGCACCCCGTGTCTTCTGGCCTCAGTCCACCCACACTCCTGTCTGCGAGTCTCTTCGGCACTGTGGGCCATGTTGCAATCTAGACATGCAGCTCGTGCTCCGGCCCCCGGGTGGCACTTTCCCTCTCAGAGGGACCCTCAGATCCATCCTGGCACTCACTGTAGACTGCCGTCGACCCCCACACTCCTCGACATGGCTGCACCTACACAAGTGTGTCTCTGCACCCTGGCGCTGGGCCTCTGGGATTCCCCGGGGGCTCGGTCTGGATGAGTGAAGAGTGCAGGTGCTCGCTTTGCTGGTGTGGACCGGGCTGGGTCCCGCGGGGCGGCCACAGCACGACCTGAGCCTCAGCCTCAGCGACCCTTGCGTTGACAGCCCGCGCCTCGCCACGGCAGGAGCGGGGCACAGTCCCACGGACCCAGCCCAGGGGCCTTTCTGCAACTGCCACCCCCGGGGCTCCATGTGCCAATGCGAGCCACGCATCCCGTCTTTGTCTGCAAGTCGAGCCCGTCCCCTGCGGCAACCAAGGCCTCCTGTAAGACACTGGCTATCCAACGCCATCCTGTACCCAACCTTTCTCTTCACCCATGCCACCGCGGTAGCGTGTGCAGCTGGTGTCAGTTAGGTCTGGTGACACAACCGTTTACTGTCCGTCTGCCCTGGGAAGTGGCCTTTCCAGTGGTCGGGAAGATAATACCAGGAATGCAGGTGTGATAGCGGGCACTCAGCCATGGTCATGTGTGTGACTGGATGGCGGGGACCCTTCTGTGATCACGGCTTCCGCATGTCCTGAAGACACAGAGTACCCGCACTCAGGCAGTGCCGCGTGGTCTTGGGAGTACTGGCCACACATCCCCTCAGCCGCTGTTCACAGGAGAAGGAGGCTCACAGCTACGAGGAAAATCAAAGAACTGAACTGCAAAGAAGTAGATCACTTGCTCAGGGTGTGGTGGACAGAAGGCAGAGGCAGGCCAGGCCAAGGATGTCTGTCTGCTGCCCCTGGGCTCTTTCTCGAGCACCCCTCTGAAGCACATGGTGCTTGATGGACAGCCCCGGTTGGCCCCACCACCGGGGCCATAAGTCACTACCCAATATCCATTCCCTTCTCTTCCTTGGAAGCAGAGCACAGTTTTCCTGGCGGCAAGAACACATCTCATTATAAGACAGCGTTTCCCACGGCCCCTTCAGCCTGGGGGCTGGTGACCACATTCTAGCCAAGGAAATACAAGCAGATATGTTGAGTGAGACCCTCCGAGAAGGCTGCTGCAAAGACGCTGACCCCAATCCCGCCAGGTGCAGACACTCCTACCTTGTGGGCTTCCTCCTTCCTGCTCCTTGGAATGCAGGTGTGATGGCGGGCACTCAGTCAGCCATGCAGAGCCCTGAGGCAGTCGGAGACTGGAGTCACTTGCTGAGGATGGAGCAGCACTAAGATGGAGGGAGCCTGTCAGCAACTCCTCAGAGACATGCTACTCCTGAACTCCTGACCTCCAGACTTTTAAAAATGTTTTTTCAAATGACAGGAAATAAATATTTACATTGTTTAAGCTACTGTGATTTGGGGTTTCCAGTTATAGGCAGCAGATCTTCACCCTAACTGATACACATAATTTTCCAAATCATTTCTATTTTAAGGTTACACTTTTTAAAATAAATGCTTTCACCAATGAGTAATCAGAGAACGCGGTGATTAGCTCAAGATGATAGCAGTCCCAAGCCTCCATCAGGCTCTGGGCATGCGGTCAGATCCACACTGCATCCTGACACGCAACTCTGGGTCCCCCGCACACATCTTCATGAACAGCCACCGAAACTGGATCTACGTGTCACACGTGGTATGCCCCCCTGAAGCTGAGCGCAGAAATACTTGGTGACACGGGGGCCTGGGCCAGTCTGTGCTATTGGAAGGGAACACCTGAGGCAGCCCATTTATAAAGAAAAGGGGTCTATTTGGCTCCCAGTCCTGCTTCTGGTGGGGCCCTGGGAAACTACTGTCATGGCCAAAGGGGAGGGGACCAGGCGTGTCCCATGGCGGGAGCGGGAGCAGGAGAGAAGGCGGGGCACCAGGGCAGGCTCTACAACAGCCAGCTCTCGCAAGTGCATGGAGCACAGCAGGAACTCACTCAGGCCACCAGGACAGTACCAGACATTCGCGAGGAACCCACCCCTCCACCACGCCTCCTGTCAGGCCCCCCACCCAACCTCGGGACCACATTCAGCATGAGACTCGGAGACTAGGTCAGCAGCCTCGTGCAGAAATCCTGTGGGCACAGCTGGGTACGGGCATTAGAAATGCCACAGCCTGCTGGGCACATGCCGGGTCGCCCTTGGACAGAGCGGCTTGGCCATCGGCCCCAAGGACGGGCTTACACCCCTGGCTGTGGGCTGCTGGTTCCTTCCATGCTTCGTGGTTTTTCATTCCATCTGCCAGACTGAGGATCAGCCCTCCCTGCTGAAAGCTGGAAGGACAGACAAGGCACTCTCAATCACTCACGCGCTCTCTCTCTCTATCTCTGTCTCTGTCTCTCCCTCTCTCTCTGTCTCTCTCTCCCCATCCCCTCCACCCCTCCCCCACCCTTTGGCTGTCTGGATGACCTCTTTGAGAGCAGTGGTTTTAAATTCATAAGATAAGATAGCACCCAGCTATAATGAAACACAGTTATCAAAATATATATATATTTTTTGAGTTGGAGTCTCA
Source organism: Tarsius wallacei (assembly GCA_963574415.1). Classification (NCBI taxonomy): domain Eukaryota; kingdom Metazoa; phylum Chordata; class Mammalia; order Primates; family Tarsiidae; genus Tarsius; species Tarsius wallacei. The sequence goes on from CAUYQG010018656.1 coordinate 15,473, forward strand.
CTCTGTTGCCCAGACTGGAGTGCAGTGGCCGCTCCCGGCCACCACAGCCTCGACCTGCTGGGCTCTGGTGATCCTTCTGCCTCAGCCTTCCAAGTAGCTGGAACTACAGGCATGCGCTACCACGCCCAGCTAATTTTTGATTTATTGTAGAGATGAGGTCTCGCCAAGTTGCCCAGGCGGGTCTCGAACCCGCGGGCTCAGGCAATCCACTCATCTAAGCCTCCCAAGGTGCGGGATTACAGGCTGAGCCACCGAGCCCAGCTTCAAAATATTTTTTTAACTTTATAACATATGTGCTTCTTTTTGTTTTGTTTTTCGTTTTCTTTTTCTTTTTTCTTTTTTTGTCAGGATCTCACTTTGTCGTCCAGTCTGAAGTGCAGTGGCATAATCACAGCACACTGCAGCCTCAAACTCCTGGGCTCAAGCAGTCCTTCCACCTCAGCCTCCTGAAAAGCTGGGACTACAGGTATGAGCTACCACACCCAGCTAATCTTTGTTTTAATTTTTATGTAGCGAGAGGTCTTGCTATGTTGCCTAGGCAGGTCTCAAACTCTTGGCATCAAGCAATCCTCCCACCTCGGCCTCCCTAAGGCTACAGGGATGAGCCACTGTGCCTGGCAAGCCAGTATTTTAAATAGTTAAATTTTACTGCTCTTCCAAGTTTCAAATTAAATCAAGCAAACTAATGAAAATTACCCAACTGTCACTGGCAATAAGCTCCACTTTTCCTTTTCCTTTTTTTTTTTTTTTTTTTTTTTGGAGACAGGGACTTGCGATATTGCCCAGGATGGCCGTGAACTCCTGGGCTCAAGGAATTGTCCCACCTCGGCCTCCCAAGATGCGTGAGCCACTACACCCAGCCACATCCCGACAATTCTGAACAAACGATGTACCACATAATACTAGATTTTTAAGTCCGATTTTAAATCTTGTAAAAGCTTTAATCCTGGCCAGGCTTGGTGGCTCAGCCTGTCATCCCAGCACTTTGGGAGGCCGAGGCGAGTGGATTGCCTGAGCCTGCAGCCTCGAGACCAGCCCAGGCAACTTGACAAGACCTCGTCTCTACAATAAAATCAAAAATTAGCTGGGTGCAGTAGCACACGCCTGTAGTTCTGGCTCCTTGGAAGGCTGAGGCAGAAGGATCACAGGAGCCCAGCAGGTCAAGCCTGGGGTGGCCATGAGCATGCCACTGCACTCCAACCTGGGCGACAGAGTGAGACTAGAAAAAAAAAAGATCTAAATCTATTTAAAATCCCACATGTTTAACGGGTAAATGGCTTAGCCTCTCTGGTCTTCAATCTCCTCATCCATGGGACTAATCGTTGTACCTCTCCCTTACGGCTGTGGTAAGGATTAAGTCGATAACTGTGAGCCCTAGGATAGCTCCTGGTATCCATCAAGCACTTTTTAATTGATCATCAGAAGAGTCTTGCAAGACTCAAATGTGATATTACTTACAAAGTTCTTGGCAGAGCGTCTGGCCTACACGTAATACCCAATAAATGGTGTTCAGTATCAGAAGTAGTGCAAGTCTTAGCATTAACACTTAATAATATTAAAGTTGGTATCAAGACTGGGCACAGTGGTTCACACTTGGGTAATCCCAGCATTTTGGGAGGCTGAGGTGGGAGAAGCCCTTGAGGCCAGGAATTCGAGTCCAGCCTGAGCAACATAGCGAGACCTCGTCTGTGCAACCAGTTTGAAATTAGCCAGGCCTGGTAGCACGCACCTGTCGTCCCAGCTACTCGGGAGGCTGTGGCTCGAGGATTGCCGGGGCCCAGGAGGTCGAGGCCACGGTGAGCCACGATTGTGCCGCCGCACTCCAGCCTGGGACTGAAGGAAAGAGACTCCAATGGGGGGTGCCGGGAGACGGGTGAGGATGGCTCAAGCAATCCTCCCGCCTCAGCATCCCAGAGTGCTGGGATCACAGGCGCGCGCGGCCGCGCCCGGCCCTCGTGTGCACTTCAAGACTCACCCTCCACCACTGCCCACAGGTGGTCCTGGGCCTGTCTCTGCAGAGACCTCCACACAGACGACCTGTGAGGGAGGTGCTTGTGCACCCCACCCCTCCCGGAGTCAGGTGCATCGGGGCCTGGATCAGGCTTAAATCCAGTTTTGCTGGAGGTGTGGAGAGTCACGGGAGGCACAGGGTCCCAAGGGCCTGTGGTGCACGCACTTCTCTCCAGAATCTCACCACCCGCTCTGGACCTGCTTGCCTCCACGCTTTCTCTCTCAACCCTGCCATCTGGCCAGCCCCGCCAGGCACCCCACCAGGAACCCCAGCAAGGGGCCCCCAAACACACCACTCAGAATGTCCATCTTCACAAATTTAATTTATTTATTTTAAAAGTTAAGCATCACATAGCGACATCCTACAATTATTTGCAATCCAAATGCAGAGAGAGAACAAGGGCTTAGGAGGGAGACACATGCATTCAAATACTAAAGCCGGGCGTAGTGGTGCATGCCTGTAGTCCCGGTTGCTTGGGAGGCTGAGGCGGGAGGATCACTTGAGCCCAGGAGGTCAAGGCTGTGGTGAGCCCTGACCATGCCACTGTACTCTAGCCTGGGTGACAGAGCCAGACCCTGTCTCAATGAAAACCCCCAAAAGAAAAAACAGAGAGAGGCAGGTGCAGCTTGTCCCTAGA
>CAUYQG010018658.1:0-18009 GCA_963574415.1 Tarsius wallacei
GTATACAATGAGGGGGTCATTTTTAGGTCAGTCAGACAGCTAAAATGGAGGATTTTAACAAAATGGAGTTACTTATGTCAAGCAAGTTATTTCAATTATTTTACATATTTCATTAACTATTTCACTATAGTAAATAAGACTTTTCATATTATTAGAAGTATGAATATTCAGATCAATAGAAAAGATTGAAGAGTTAAGAAATAGACTCATGCATATATTTTCAACTGTTTTCTAAAAAAATGTTATCAATTTAACTTAATAGTGAAATTATATTTTTTTCAGCAAATAATGGTGAAACAACTCGACATAAAAATAGAAAAATAAACAAACCTCAACAATCACCACTCAATGCTTTCATAAAGTAACTACAAGTATGTCATCATTCTAAAAGTATACAATTTTTGGGTAAATACAGGATAAATCATTGTGATTTTGGAGTAGGCATTTTTTTTTTAGATAGTTCTCCAAATATACAACTTTTTTAGGAAAAAAAGTATCAATGTGGGCTCCATCAAACTTAAAATTTTCTGTTCTTTGTAAGTCACCTATTAGAAAATGAAGAGATATTCCAAAGATTGGGAGCCAAAAGAGTGTACAACAAACTCTTATAAGTCAATAATATGACATGCAACAGAAACAAGAGAACTTAGTGTATGTTGTATAAGAGAGATATACAAATGTACAATAATTATGCAAAAAGTTGTTCTTTAACTCTTGATGTCAGGGATATGGAAGCTCATATTGAGATATTAAGACATTTACACTGAAATGGATACATTAAAAATACTGGCAATACAGGTTAAGTGAAGATATTAGGTTACTGGAGCATGTGTATATTGCTTCTCTGGTTGCAAAATAATAAAATTATTTTGGAAAAAAATGTGTATATATTATATAGCCCACCAATTTTGCTCCCACACATTGACTGAAGAGAAATAAAAATTTATGTTCACAAAACGACTCATAAAGAAGTGTTTATAATAGTATTATTAACAATATTGTAACTTCAAAAACAACTCACATGTCCATTAATACATGAATGACTAAATTACTATGGTATATCAATTCAATGGAATACTATGCAGCCATGGAAGGGGAATCACCACTGGTAAATGAGAAAATAAAAAAAAAAAAAGAAAGAATGTTAGATTATGTTAAGTGAAAATATCTTGATACAAATGTGTACCTACAACATGATGCCATTTTTATACAACTGAATTTTAAAAGCAAAACTAATCTATGGTCACAGAATGCGTATTAGTTGCCTGAATCTGGGTGTGGAGATGTGTGTAAGAGGCTGTCAACTGCAACACAACATGGAGCATTTTGCATTTTTGATATGTCCTATGTCTTGATTGCAGTAGTAGTGATGATTCATCAAAACTTACCTATATGCAAGCTTAAAATATGTACATTTTAATATATGTATGTCATGCCTCAAAAATGTATTTCAAAACTATTTTATTCCTTAATGTTTAATAATTTCACACCCCCAACATTGGTTAAAAGTCAACCCTTGGATGTTTATAAAGGATGTGCAGGTAGACTTCAATCTGAAATATTTTTTTCTCACTTCATTCCCCTTTCAAGACAGATTCCCTGGAGATAATAGGAGAATAGAAATACATTAGTTCCTACTTGGGAAAACCTAAATGTTTTGAGTCTCACTCGAACAGGAAGTTAATCTTTCCTGTTGGTGGCAACTGCTGCTTATGTAGCAACTTTTTAAAAAAGTTTTTAAACAAAGTTTATTAGAGAAAGAGGAGAGAAAGAAAAGAGACATGCCAGAGTTGGCATGGGCAATAGAAGCCACTTTATGTGGCGACTTTAAATAAATTGTATTTATTTTCCTTTGGGGAGTTGCTCAGCTTTTCCTTGTCTTTTTATATAGAGATTCTCCTAGAGAGGTACACCCCTAGCTTCTTTTAACCCTGGCTGAAGTCAGTGAACCAAAACTATTCCATTACTCAGTGTCCCATCACATAATCATGTAGTTTCTAAGGCAGCATCGCAGTTCTTACCCATTCTCTAACTTCCAAATTGCTTCTTTTTGGGTCACAGATCTGGTGGGTCCCTCTGATATGGAAATGCACTACTGTCTGTCCATACTGCCACAAACCTTAAAGAAAGTCATAAGGAGAGCATTTGAGCAGACCTGCAGGTACCTACATTCCTGAAAAATAGCAAAGGAAAGCGAATTCCCTTACCTCCTACAAATTCCCATTATGTCACTTCAAAGAACCCTTAACCTCCTGCAGACTGTGTTCATTCAACTGAAAGAAATAAACCTTTATCCTGTCCCTTCTATCAGTATCATGAATTTGAAGATATAGCACTCATGTAGCCATAAGACTTGTAATTTATATAACTCTTTTTCGCTTGCTATAACTACTAGTTAACAGTATGTTGTGGTAGATAATGCTTTACTTTGTAACAGGCTATGTTAACTTCCTTACTCTATGGCAAGCATAATCAACTCTTCAGTTTGGTGTTACTGATAAAACTGTAAGCTACATTTTGGTAACTACTACTAGAAAATGCAGATCATGAATGCTACTATTGACAAAATGCAGCTGAAACTTAAGTTCTGTATAATACTCTGTCAGTTACATAGTAAATGTGTATGTACCAGTAACCCTAAATGTATAAAAATGGACTGTGGAACCTAAGCAGCAAGCAGACTGGTTCCAGAAATGCCAAGAGCCAGGTTCTGTCTCCCTGAATCCTGAATTCAGAAATAAACTTCTTTCGGCCACTTCCCTGCCTCTCAATGTATTGGCATCATGAGATAGCAGCGTTTACTCTGACCATAACAACTCTTCCTTGTGTTCTGAGAATTTAGGAACTGGAATGATTGACACAGTGTTCGTATTATTCCCAGGTATCCCACACTATGGTTCCTTCAAGGCCTTCTGGCTCAGAACAACCTATGAATACTTAGAAGTCTCTATACCCACCAAAAAGAGCTAATATTTACATATAATTTACTCCTCAGCTCTAAGGGTCCCATGTCACATTCTTGTAAGAATTCCGCATCACATTCTGCTCCATTTTAATGGCTACACATGGGGGAACTTGCAGGTTCTACAGCTCAGAAGCTATTCAGAGAAAGAGATGTCAGTCTCTCCTCCCTGTAGATGTTCTCAGTCTTCACCAACAACTTATTTTAGAGGCTTTAACCCTTGTTTGTGCATTCCCTTTTTCTGTTACATTAGGACACAATGAATACTGTAAAGTATGGAAGTCAAAATAATTTTATTGTTTCCTCCTAAGTCCTTTGCTTTTTATAAATTAGAGATATATGATCGTGGTAAAGGATAGATAGTAATTTGATATTTTTACCACTTTCAAGTAAGACGTGAGCAATGATGATAGCTCATAGAAATCTCTTTTTTAATAGCCTCTTTTCATCTTTTGAGGACTTTAGTTGTCTTTGTTACATTGTGTAAGGTCACTTTTAAACTCTGTCACACTGCTTGTTGTTTTTGTTTATATATTTGTTAACTTTAAAACTTAAATGTTAGACCTTGTCCTGTATACAAAGTTCTTCTAGGCTGGCGTTTTGTAAAAAGCAAAAATACTTAACTCTGGATTTTCAAAGACAATTTTTTAATAAGAAAAAGTAATTTATTTTATGTACTACTATCGATAATAATATCAATCAATAATATAGAAACATCAAGTGATCATTTAAAGAGTATTGCCTACAGTAATTTTTAAATATTTCATTTTATATAGATAATTGAGACTGTTAAAAATTATACTGTGCATAATATTTTTTATATTCAAGGTCAATGGATTTATTTACTTGCTAAAATCCTATGAATCATGGTCTCCAGCTAAAACCTATGACCTAGAAATTATGCCTGAATCAAAACAAAAATATATAACTTTAAACCACTAGAAATTGAGAAGAGTCCTACACCCTATCCTTAATTAGAGATTATCATTGCCTAGAGATCATACCTCTTACCTCAGAAGATTTTCAAGCCTTAGCTTACTTTTTATAAGCTCTATATTCCACTCACAGAAATTTGATTATAAAGTAAGTTTCAAGCTCTTAGTTTCAACTACAAGCATCATGCAGAATTTAAATAACTCTTCAAAGACTGCTACTTGATAGATCATACTGGTTTTATTATTTCTGAAATATTGTAATAAATAATTTTGCATAGATTGTTCTTTTGAACAAATGGAAAAACAAATGTCTAGCAATTCATGCCTCTGGAAATTTGAGAATGGAATCTTAATTCTTCTTTATGCATTATACATTTCTAAAAATACATTCTTTGTTATTCATGAATAAATAAACAAGCATATAGTGTTTTAAATTGGAATTTTGAAAGCACTGCGCACTTTTGTGTTCTTTTGAGTCATAAAATATGTTAGTTTTTTAGAAATTTTCAAATTTCAATATGTTAGGCTCACATTGTCATGTTATCTTTTTCTAGAACTCTTACACTTATGTGTCATAAAGAGAAACAATATTTAAAAATTTATAGGATATTGTAATTTCAGTGCAAAGATTATGAGACACTGTATTTGAAAGTGTTTATCTGAGTTGATACAAAGGCTTTCTTATGGATGATATCAAACAAAGCAGAAATCAGCTGTTTGTTTGTTTTCTGTGATTTTCTAAAATCCAGAGAAAATGGTTTATGTTTTATGTTAATTTGTTAAGTCACTCACGTCAGGAAAAGAGCCCATTCAGAAATGCCATATCCATTACTAGATGCTTCATCAAACTTGATAGAGTCCATACATCTCTAGTTGGAACTAGGAAGAAACTACAAAAGGAGACTTCCATTTTTCATATGTCATTTAATGTCAGCTTCTGCTCTTAATGCTTTTTTGTAGGATTGCAATAGAATGAACTGTGTATCCCTGTGTAATTGAGAAGTCCCCAATTAAAATCCATGTGTTAAACAGAAATATTATACCAATTTTCTACTAAAACCCAAATAAAATGACAGTAAAAGAATGGGAAAGTGAACAAAACTACAAATAAATACTGAGGGTGAAAGGACAACTACAAGAGAGTTAGGGAAAAAAAAAAAACTTTTGGAAGAAGAAATACAGATAGATTAATTATAACTGATTTAGTAAAGTAGAAGAGGCTGAAACCAATGAGTTTGCAAAGTACAAGAAGCAAATAAAATCATGACATAAGAATTGGTTAGAAAATATCTAAAGTTCAATACTTAAGAAGTCATCTACACAAACAAAGTGTTGAAAGTGGTTGTGTTTCTAGCATTATAGGAATACGAAGGGATGGGACAGGAAATTACATAAATCTTGGGGTACAATTATATTTTGAAATCATATTCATATACTCTGTAGGTAAATATGTCTAGAAATTCAAACAAACACATGAAAAAATATGGTTTTTTCCTCAGTTTAAAGCAGTGTCTCTACTCCTTTGTAGAGTGCCCAGCATATATTAAATATACAATAATAATTATATAAATGAGTGAATACAGGCTATCGCAAAGCAATCCTGCTAACTTTCTGGAGAAGAAATAAGAGACTCAGTAATAAATAACTTTGCACAGATTGTTCTTCATTCCTTCTAACATTACACAGTAATGGATAGATGTGAGTAACAAACTGGTTTGTTTCACTCTGCACTGAGTGATTTGCCATCGACATCATGCTATGTATTTTTCATTGAGAAATAAAGGAGATATAAATAGGTATAAAGAACAAAAAGCATGTTTCTGTTCCCCAGCAGAACAAAATATTTATCAGTGAATTATTCAGAAATGATGAACACAGATTAGACAGTATGCAAAATAATGAAAAATAATATATAGCTTGCATGCAGGTGTATCACAGAAGCATTGAATAATTAAACCATTCAAATAATCACATTAGAGCACCAAACAATTTTACTCAAAATGACAGTTCTGAATCTGAGATGCACACACATTGGAGATATCTGACAACTCTAGATAAACAAGTCAGACTGTTTGAAGATAGCCATACTTCATGTACTCAAATTTCATAAATACTAAATGTATACTTTCTGACCTGAGAGATTTTTTTTTCTTTTTTTTTCTTTTTCTTTTTTTGAGTTGGAGTCTCACTCTGTTTCCCAGGCTGGAGTGCAGTGGCATACTCACAACCACCCCAGCATCGACCCACTGGGCTCTGGCAATTCTTCCACCTCAGTCTTCCAAGTAGCCAGAACTACAGGAGCATGCTATCACACCTGGCTAATTTTTTGATTGATTGTGGAGGCAAAGTCTCGCCAAGATGCCCGGACTGGTCTCAAACCCATGGGCTCAGGCAATCCACTCACCTCGGCCTCCCAAAGTGCTGGGATTACAGGTTGAGCCACTGAGCCGGCCAAGAGAACGTGTTTTGTTAAGGCAGTATATCAGATCCTCTTTTCTTATCTACCATATCGATCTCCTACATTAAAAAAGAAGTCATCCTTCTTTCTCATTCTTAGTTTCTCAGTTGGGTACTGCTCCAGGTTTTAAAATTCTCTACCTATAGGCAGATCAAGATTTTGAGGAAACCAAAACTTTTAAAGAGGTAAGAAGCCCACTTTATGAAAGAGAATTCAAAATGGCAAATACAAACTTAGATATACAAGTAAATATTTATTTAAAATAAGGAAATAAATCATAAATAATTGCTGGAGCATTGAAGTTCAGGCCCATTTCTTGTGAGATTGCTTTAGGAAATTTATTAAAACTCTTTACACAGAAATGCTCCTTACCTACAATCTGTCTTCATTTCTTCTCCCTGAACAGTACAGTAGCAGTACAGGTAACAGTAACTCCAAGCAATCATACAAGTCTTTTCAAGGGAGTGACTCTGAAACTTGAGGTTCATTAGGCTCAAGTTCATTTGCTTCTGCCCCCAGCTCATCAAGCAAAGACAGAATTTGAAATGACTAGTTGTGATGCTTTTATTAATTATTGAAGTCACCATAAATTCCTAGTAGGGCAATGTTTTTTTTTCCTGCCTTAAACACATTTATGTCAAAGGTAAAGTGTGTAGATAGAAAGAGATATTGTGGTACATGCTCCAAATGCAATGCAAGGTAGAAAGGAAAGAATTAATAAATATTTTAATTTAAAAACCATATCACATCTCTTGACTGTTACCACTGCCCATAAGGAATAAAGATACAGGATTAGTTCTGCTCTATAAAATTATAAATCAGAACCAAACATATGAGGAATCTATCTTCAGGCAGTAGACAAAAGGCAGCTCAATAATATGGTCATAAACATTCTGAAACTGAAATGTTAAGCTGCTATTTAAAAAGATTTTTTTTAATTGGGAGAGAATCAAAGGAGTGGGTCATAATATTTGCAAATCATAATCTGATAAAAGATTATTACAGAGAATAATAGCTTATACAAATGACACAACAACAAGAAACAAAAAAAAAAACCCTGATTTTAAAGTGGACAAAGGAGAGATAGATTTGAATGGTCAATAAGTGAGTGAAAATATGCTCAAAAGCACAAGCAATTAGAGAAACACAAATCAAAACTAGGTGAGATACAACATCCACATCCATTGGAATGGCTACTATTTACAAAAAAAAAAAATCAGTAAAGTAGAAGATAAGTCTTGTCAAAAATGTGGAGAAATCAGAATTGTACATTGCTGGTGAGAATATAAAATCGTGCAGATGCTATAGAAAACAGTATGACAGTTCCACAAAATATTAAACCTAGAATTACCATATGTTACAGCAGTTCCACTTTTAGTTATATACTCAAAATAATTGAAAGGAGGAACTCAGTCATATTTTCGCTGTCACTGAATTATACACTTGAAAATGATTAAAGTGATAAATTTATGTTATGTATGTTTTACCAAAAAATTTTAAAAGTAAAAACAACTTAGAAAATAAGTGAATAAAATATTTGCATGATCTTTACCTTAAAGTCTTAAAAAGAACCCATTGACAGATATGAGGAAAGTTCGCATAAAAAGAGAGATATAGCATATTCAGGAATTATACAAATCAATATTACAGTGATGTCCATTGTCCCTAAAATTATCTACAGATTTAAGGTGATTATAACAAAATTCTCAGCAACTTTGCTTCAGTTTGCTTTTGTAAACATTGAGAAACTGATTCTATAATTTATATGAAAATATAAGGAATCCAGAATAGCCAATAAAAAGTATTTTTATTTTTATTACAAAAATATATAATGCTTTCATTTTTTTTTTTTTTTTTGAGTTGGAGTCTCAATCTGTCGCCCAGACTGGAGTGCAGTGGCCGCTCCTGGCCACCTCAGCCTGGACCTGCTGGGCTCTGGAGATCCTTCCGCCTCAGCCTTCCAAGTAGCTGGAGCTACAGGCGTGTGCTACCACACCTGGCTAATTTTTTGATTTATTGTAGAAGTGAGGTCTCACCAAGTTGCCCTGGCGGGTCTCGAACCCTCGGGCTCAGACAATCCACTCACCTCAGCCTCCCAAGGCGCGGGATTACAGGCTGAGCCACTGAGCCTGGCTAACGCTTTCATTTTTAAAAAATAAAAGTAAAATTCAGAAATATATTCTACCTGATTTCATGACTTACTTCACAACCACACTAAATAATAAAGTGATTAGACATAATGGTAGACATAGAAACCATAGAAACCAGTGGAACAGAATGGAGGTCCAAGAATCGACTCATACATATTGACTTGGCCAATTGATTTTCAGTAGATCCAACAAAACCATTCAGGAAGAAGGATAGTTTTCAACAGCTGATTCCAAGTAGATATCCGGAGAAATACTTGAAAATAAAAAAAACCAAAACAAAACTCACTTTTACATTATAATAGCACTTATCTTAAAAGAGATTGTAGATCTAAGTGTAAAGGCTGAAATGAAGAATTTGAGGGAACAATATGGGTGGGTTTTGGACCCGTCCCTCAGCCACTGCTGTTCTCTCCACCCTCGGTCTAAAACTTTCTCAGAATTCTTTCCCTGACCTCAGTCTGTCTCCTAAGGACTTGTGAGGTCAGTGGAGAAGAGACTGTGAGTGCTTGAAGTGCCAGGTATTTTAGTTTCTCCTTCACATTTGGTCTTTAGCAATTAGTCAGAAATTTAAGTTAAATTCTACTTACTGGCTGTATGGCATCTATATCCTACCCTGGTAAACAAGTGCTTTCCTCCCATCTCTCCTTGACAAATTCCATTACTTACATTTAAGGTTATTTTGTTGCCTTGCAAGTTCAGCTCTCCGAAGAGTCTATGGAAAGTTGGAAAGTCACAGTTTTACAATTTATCTGTCTCTTTGTTGTTCTTTTTTTTTTTAGTTTTTATTTATTTTATTTATTTATTTTAAAGATGTGGGGTACAATAAAGGATTAGGTATACAAGTGGTCATCTTACAGGTAAAGCTCGGGCCTCCCTTTGGTCCTCACTGCCTATTTTGAGATCAGGTATCCTTACTGATGCTGTGCCCTCTGCCCCAATCCTGGCAGTGTCCTGCTAATGCCAATCCCTTTCATATAGTTTAGGTAAATGTTCAGGGTCCATTTGTGAATGAGAACACGTGGCACACTGTTCTTTGTTTCTGTGATAGATTGCTGAGTATTATGGAATCTAAACCCATCCAAGTTGCTGTGAAGTCCATATGATTGTCCTTCTTTATGACTGCATAACATTCCCATTGTGAATATGTACCACATTTCTTTATACAGTCCAATTTCAATGGGCAGCATGGTTGGTTCCAAGTTTTTGCCATTGTGAATAGTGCTGCAATAAACATGCGTGTGCAGTTATTTTTTTGGTAGAACAATTTGAGTTCCTCTGGGCATTCCCAGTAAGAGGATTGCTGGGCCATATGGAAGGTCAATGTGTCGTTCTTTTAGATATTTTCACACTGTTTTCCAAAGAGGTTGTACTAGTCTGCATTCCCACCAGCAATGTAGAAGCATTCCTTATTCCAAGAGTAAGAGAGATGCTCTTTCCAGCTTTCAAAATCCTAGGTGGAAGCTGGAAAATTGTCACATTATTCAAGACATGGCTTAAAAAAACTAGAATATGAAAGTAGCCCTGTATTCATGATTTTTTTCATACTTAATGAGTGTAGTTGGCAGGATCTTAAATGGCACGATTTCCAATTATATACTAAGACTTTTGTCCTAGGTTCATTTAAATTTAATTCAATAAACTAGGTGAAATGAAGATGTTGCGACAATAAATAAATCATTTGATGAGTCTTGATAAACAGGTGGTTTTCAATTTGTTTTAAATAAAATTAAAAGAAAATGTATAAACTTACAACAGATGGTTTACTAAATTTAATTTTATTGTATAACAATGTTTGATTTTGACATACAACTTTTAAAAAACCAAACTACTTAGAAACATTACTAAAAATAAAACATTCTTCATTCCTAACCTACTTGTTTACGTAAAAAAGATTTCTCAAATAAAGGTAGATAAGAATAGATGTTGAAAACTCCAGCAATATGTAATAAGTATCTATAAAGTCATGAAGTATGGGAAATGTAAACCACATCTATTTTATTAAGAAATTAATTTTCCTTTTTTTTTTTTTTTTTGAGATGGAATCTCACTCTGTCGCCCAGACTGGAGTGCAGTGGCCGCTCCCGGCCACCGCAGCCTCTACCTGCCGAGCTCTGGCGATCCTTCTGCCTCAGCCTTCCAAGTAGCTGGAACTACAGGGGTGTGCTACCACGCCCGGCTAATTTTTTGATTTATTGTAGAGATGAGGTCTCACCAAATTGCCCAGGTGGGTCTCGAACCCGCGGGCTCAGACAATCCACTCACCTCAGCCTCCCAAAGCACGGGATTACAGGCTGAGCCACCGAGCCCAGCAAGGAAATTAATTTTCAATAAATTAAATTTGTCAACTGTGCACTATTAAAATTTATAATGGCAACTCAATCCAGAAAAAAATAGTGCATATATATGGCACTTGGTGTAAGATGCCTAATGAAATAATCTGTAAAAAATGCAATTTCAGATATACAAATTAACATACAGGTTTCCTAATGATAGACAAATACTGTTTATTTTTGACTGATTAATGTAGGTGCCAAATTTGAATGGTAGACAAGTTCCATTGGATCCATTGAAAACACGTCATAAAAGCTTTATTTTAAAATGCCAGTTATTTACAGTATATTGGCATTTGCATAGTTGTAAATATTTAAACTTTCTCTAATAATTCCAGGGGTTGCCAGGCTTGGTGGCTCAGCCCTAATTTCGCGCTTTGGGAGGCTGAAGTGAGTGGATTGCCTGAGCCCGCGGGTTCGAGACCCACCTGGGCAACTTGGTGAGACCTCATCTCTACAATAAATCAAAAAATTAGCCGGGCGTGGTAGCGCACGCCTGTAGTTCCAGCTACTTGGAAGGCTGAGGTGGAAAGATCGCCGGAGCCCAGCAGGTCGAGGCTGCGGTGGCCGAGGGCGGCCACTGCACTCCAGTCTGGGTGACAGATTGAGACTCCAACTCAAAAATAATAATAATAATAATAATAATAATAATAATAATAATAATAATAATAATTCCAGGGGCCTACTTAAAATGTGATAAAGGCATATAGATTCCAAAATTATTTTAGGAATATATGACAAAATTTTAAAGATATCTAAAGAAAGACAACAAATCATTTCTATTATAATTTATTCTGCCGAGATAAGAGAAGGAACTGGAGGTATACACATAATAAGTTTACTGATGTGCGTGTTTTCAGTTTCAGGAAAAAAAAAATAAGTCCACTAAGAATAAAGGAAGCAAAGGATAGAGAAGTTATAGTTGTTTAGAAATGTGTCAGTCTAAACTGTTGGCTGAGCATTTACTCATACTTACCACTTATTCCACTCAACTACTGCTGCTGTTTTGAATAAATCTGATTAGGAAAATTGTGTTATCTGTCCTTCTTTGGAAAATACATGAAATAAATTGTCTGAGGACTAGAGCACATGGAATTCCTCCTCTCATGGTTATAAATTCAGTTGATACTTTATGAATTTTAGTAGCCTACCGAATCAACTCCTCTATGCATCAGGCTGTTCCCCAGTAGGGCCAAGATTTACAATAAGTATATAGGAAAGATAAATTGTCAATAATTTTATAAAGTAATATTAAGACTAAGGAAATACCAATATGACATAGTGAAATACCAATATGTCTTTGGAAGTATGAGGTGGGTAGAAATCTTAAAATTTAGAATATACTATAAGACACCTAGTAATTGGATAATTAATATTTCTATAAATATGTCTTAATCATGCAGAGTGTCCCATTACACTGTTAGAGGGCATTTTTTATCAAGAAGTTTTCACCATCTAGACTCATGATATTTTAAACCTGTTCCTATAATTGTTATTTTACAATATAAGATTATTGCATTATTTAATATTTGATTGGTTGATTTTATACATGGCTCTGTAGCATTAGTTTTTCCTATCTGATAGGCCGCCTTTCATTCTCTCCTGCTTCTTCTTCATCCAAATCCTGGCAGCCAGAGTGCAGGCCAATGACTAAAACATTTCAATATGATGCTGCAGTTGGGACTTTTTACTTGAGTATGTGATAAAAGAAGAGAGACATTTGTCGTTCTAAACATCGCAGCGGTGAGGATAATAGTGACATCCAGAAGAGAAATGGAGGAGTCCAGACTATACCATTCCTGTTGAAGTAGATTCTTTTTTTTTTTTGAGTTGCAGTCTCACTGTGTCACCCAGACTGGAGTGCAGTGACCGCTCCCGGCCACTGCAGCCTCCACCTGCTGGGCTCTGGAGATCCTTCCGCTTCAGCCTTCCAAGTAGCTGGAATTACAGGCGTCTGCTACCACACCCAGCTAATTTTTTTTTTTGACTTATTGTAGAGATGAGGTCTCGTCAAGTTGCCCAGGTGAATCTCGAACCCGCGGACTCAGGCAATCCACTCACCTCAGCCTCCCAAAGCGCTGGGATGACAGGCCGAGCCACCGAGCCCGGCTGAAGTAGATTCTTGACTCCAGTACTTAACAAGAGCTCAGCGGCTCTATGCAGATCTTTCTTTTCCATGCCTGATTTTTACCCTTCTAATTAAGTATATGTAATGAACAGTAAACTGAGCAGATTCAAAGAAGACACAACACATGAGGAGAGCCCTCCCCATCCGCCCAAAACCCAACATTATCTTTTCGGAGGGCTCTTTCCTAGTAGTACAGGCTTCCCCTTGCTAGGTGAATGTTCTAGGAACCCATCTGCTTCAGTGTATCAGCTAGCATTGTTGTAAGAAGCTGCATTCCACTTTGGTGAAATTTTTTTGGAGATTCTTTAAAAGCATTTGCCCATTTTATGGTGAGTGATTTTCGTCCACACCTGCCCACACAGTGCTTGGAAGTTCAGCAGTTTTTGACCAGAAATGACCCCCATGCGCTACCCTTCCTTTTCACAGATCTAGAGCTGAGTGACTTGTTTTTTGTTTCCCGGAATGAAAAAAAATTCTCAAAGGGAAACCTTTTGCTGAGGTGAAACAAAAAAAGGCAGAAGCACCAAAAAACAACAAACTTGATGAGTTTCAAAACTGTTTTGAGCATTGAAAAAAGTGTCTCGATAGATATATTGCATCAAACAGAACTTTGAAGGTGACTGAAGTTTAGACATGTCAAAACAAATACACATTTTTTAATGAGTAAATTCAGTTTTTGGGGGGGGAATTTCCCTCCTACGGAGCTCCTTAGCTAAATATAGATTTCAAATGACAAGCATTTTTCTACCACAACCTGACTTGTGTTTATTATTGATTATTAAAAAAGTATTTCTTTACGAAGATTGAAGTTACTCTTCAATGCTTATTAATATTATTTTTCAAAATTAACATAACTTTTCTCAATACAACTAATCAAGATATCATCTTCTACTGTTGTTTTCATTCAGCTTCAGTAGAAGTTTATATTTAGATAATATATTGTTGAAAAAAGTCATATGTTGAAACCTGAGAGGTATGCTCAGTGAAAAGAGAAGTTTACACTATGAAGAGTACATGAAAACAGCTTTCCTGTTGGATTAACAGGATCTCACTCCCCCATCTCATTGTCACCCAGTCCATAAGTGGGAAGCAAATTTCCTCTATTTAAATTGTTTTGCTTTCTCACTTCCTGCCAAGAAAGTAGAACTGCATCCATGCAAACATGCCCCTAATATGTCTCCTTTATGTAGAATGCTGTCTTCATATGATTATGAAATGAAATTTTCATGCAACCTAATGAGAAACAGAAAAACATGAATCTCTATCCAAGCACACTACAGAGCTCAGAGTCATAAAAGATTTCCTGGAATAGGCTCTTTTAAATACACTTTTTGATTATTCACCACTGGAACTTATAGTTGATTAATCAAACATTATTTTATTCTTCTTTCCAATAATTGTTCTCTCATTCAATATTGTCTATTCAAGTTCATCAGCATATAGTTTCATTTTCCCTCAGTTGATTTGATCTCTAATATATTCTTATTCTGTCTTATTCCTGAGTTTTTGTATGTGGCTTAGCAATTTTCTAATTATTCCTATCATCTTACAATTTCTACCCTTAGTCCAGATTTCGTGCTCCAGACAATATAAGGTTTATTTCCTCGTTTCTTTGAGACACTACCACATATTTGAACAGAAACTTATTTAAAAGTTACATCTCCAGAATTTCTTCAGAGAATATTGTTGCATATTGCCCATCATTTTTATAGCGTTCATTTTTTTTCAAAATTCTTTCAAGTTTTCTATTCCAGAAATAGGCATGATTCTAATTATGGGTGAAAAAAAACTATGGATAATATTCTAAACATCATAATTACTGGCACAGTTCTTAGTATGGCAAGTTTAACTAAAAAAAAAAAAAAAAAAGATTCTTTCCCAAAGGCTTACGTGATATCACAGCCTACAAATCTCCAAGGAATAAGTAAGAATTCCTATTTTATGTCCACCCTTTTTTCTTGTTTGTATTTTAATGCATGGTGTGACTTCATATTCGTTTTCATTAAGCTTAATCTTAATAGATTCAAGTTTTTGTTTTTACTTGTTGACTGACCCTGGTCAGGCTGAGGGATTTTATTCTTTCACTAGCTATTTGACGTTAGAAAATAGCCTATAAAAAATCAATTCCTTTATTTTCATTAAGAATTAGGTACTTCAAGTCATTTTGCCATGAATGAATGAAAAAAACGTATCATAAATTCTTACAATATGACCCGGCATATATTAATTGTTTGATATATATTTGCTATAAAAATATTTTAATCTATTCAGTTTCTTTATTAGGCAAAATTCTGCCATGAAGTATTTTAGTTAGCCATGTCAGCACTGTGGCAGTACAATTTGAATTTCTGCATTCTAATAGTTTTTGGTGGTTGCTGTAATAAGTCATAAACTAGGTAGCTTAAAGCAACAATGATCATAGAGGACAGAAATTCTAAATCAAAGTGTATGTAGGGCTATACTTCCTCCAGAAGATCTGGGGAGAATATCTTCTTTGCCTCTTCCAGCTTCTGATGGCTGTGTGCATTTCTTCACTTGAAGCCTCGTTACCCCCTTCTCTGCCTCTATGGCCACATTGCCTTTTCCTCTTCTGCCAAATCTCCTTCTGCCTCACTCTTGTAAGAACAGCTGTCATTAGACTATGAGCCCACATAACAAATACATGTTAAGTGTCTCCTCACAAAAATCTTTAAGTGAACCACATATTTTGCCTTGTAAGATGATATTCACCAGTTCTAGGTATCAGGTTATAGAGATATTATTGAGTGGTGATTATTCACTCTACTACACACTCCCATTATATCACTGTTCAAATTATAGACACACAAAAAATGTTTATCTGGAGAGGGTCTGTGGAAAACAGTTGCAATTTACAATTTGGAAATTTTTGCCAGTGTTCATATGATTGAATATAATGAAAATTTCACTACCTATTATATGGTACCTTGGAAGTTACTCAAGGCATTTCTTTTGCTTGCCAGCTCTGTGAAGTTGGGCAAGTGATCTCCAAGGCTTGAGCTGTTAATTTCATCCATAAAATTAAGGACTTCTCTTTAGGTATCCTCAAGTAGTTTTCAGTAATAATTTCACATTTACATAATTTTAATAAAATATAAAAATGATACAATCTCTTTCTTCTTAAAATATAAGTTGTACTTCAAAATAGAGTAAATATTTTTTATGTATGAGTACCTATTATGGTATGAGTAAAATAAGCACAATATAACATTTGTGAAGTGGGTAAAAGAGTCAGTAATTTCTATACAACTATCAGGGAATCATGGACTATTTATAATTCAAATAGTCATAGAAAGCTTTGTGGAGAAATTCTAAAATAAATCAAGTAAAGACTAAGCAGGAGAAGGAGGAGGAGGAGGAGGAGAAGAAGAAAGAACAGAGGTGAAGAAGTTGCAGAAATAGCTTTGCCATTCAATAAACTTGACACAGTAGATGGGTATTAATTAAGTAAGCATCTAGAAAAACTCAGTATTCAGACATAAACAAGATTAATTGGGATTTGATAAAACGAAGTAAAAATCTAAAGCATATGCATCATGAGTAAAAATTATTTTATGGTAAAACAAATAATAATGATCAATATTTGAATGAAACTAAAAGAGTTGCTTTATCTTTTTACATAGTATTTCTGCATGGTCATGGAAATTAAGGTAAAGATTCTCTATATAAAATGATTATGGGATAAAATATAAAATTTTTATACATATATTTCCATTTGACTTTCTCATACGTATACTATATAATCAAATTCAAATGTATATATTAATTGCCTATTATAACCCTACCTCCAAGTTAGATTCTGGAAAACATTTTCTGCCCTCAAGGAACCTATAGCCAGGTGACTTACATCACAAAATAATAAATAGATGATTGATATGAAAACATAGTTTTGAATTAGCAGGTAGATTAGATAGTGGGAAAGATGTTTAGGCCTTCCGAAACTAACATTTCTATATAAACTCTTGGTTCCCATGACATTCTTTATCTAGGTGATTTTACGTAAGTGTATATGTAAATAAATCACTTATAATTTATTTATCCTTAATTTAGGATTTCTAATACCATCCAATAGGAGAATTAGAGTGTCACTGACCAAGTTAGAAATGCTTGAAAATCAATTTTTTTCTGAATAATCATGTCTCCTCCTTTATAAGATTGCATTTGTTTTTTACTCTATATTAAGTTACACACAGTTGCCATGCAACATTTACTATTAACAATAATGACAGCAATGCCTTACCTGGGTAAGGGATTATTTTTCTGTATCACAAACAATCCTAAAATAGAATAGAATGTATAAATTGCCATCCCCTTTTTGCATCTGAAGTTTAGAAACATATATGTCAGTTATGGAGCTATTTGATGGAAGAGTAGCATATGCAGGAATAGAGAAAAGGCTCTTAATTTCACTTATACTTTTGTTTATGCACATCTGACCTCAGTATGCCACCCCCTCCCCCAAAACAGGTATGATTATGATTACTTGTGTGGATGGAATTCTTTATTAAGAATGTAACATAAGCAGAGGAATTATTATTGCAAGTATGGGTGGCTGGGAATGTTTTTTTAAACAAAATACTGACAAAAAAAAAATCAAGTCTTCTATATCGTCAAAATCGACTGGTAAATTCACTTTTGAAACTTCCTTTAAGAAAAAATCCGTGAATTATTTGTTTCTCAGTAAGTTAAGTATCAGGAAATTAAATCTTCTGCCTGTCATTATGCATCAATAATACAATAGTTTCTGTGAATGTGATAAGACAAATAAATAGTTTACCACCTTAAAAAATGAGATTAGTAGAACATATACATATTGTAACCAGTGGAAAAAAGTGTATCATCTAGTAGAGAAAACAATACAAAGATACAATTACAGTTGGCAGCAGAAGACATGCCAGTGCCTTTTTGTCAGTGTTTTCAGTGATAGCATATAATTTAAAAATTTTGCCCGGCTTGGTGGCTCAGCCTGTAATCCCGCGCCTTTGGGAGGCTGAGGTGAGTGGATTGCCTGAGCCCGCGGGTTCGAGA
>CAUYQG010018664.1:0-26493 GCA_963574415.1 Tarsius wallacei
AAATTCCTGGGTGGGTGGGGATGGGGGGTCAGGAAGAGATGCAGACGGAATGAAATGAAAGAAGAGGAATGAAAGAGGAAGTTTGAACGTTGGAACGGGCAGCCCTGGTTCCTGGACAGGGAGTGTAGGTGGCCAAGGCACCCAGCTCAGACCCGGACTGGGCAGGGGAAGTGGGTGCAGCTGGTGCTGTTTGGCTCTGAGGTCCGGATCCCGCGGGGCTGGAACTTCGCTCAACCTGCCGCTGCCCAGCACAAGCCCGGCGGCATCAGAGCCGGCGATGCCCGGCTGTGGTTCCCTGCGGCTGCTGCGCACCCCTGTTCTAGCCGGGAGCAGGACCCTGGAGTCACAATTCTAGTGGTCTGTGGTACCCGCGACCTTATCGCCCTCGCACTGGATGGAGTTTCTATCAAATGCATTCTCCCCGCCGTCTAGAGTCGGCTTAGTTTGAAGTCTGTTTACCCGTCCCGGGGAAAGGTGAATTCAGCGGGTCTGCGGATGGGACCCAAACACACAGGCCCTCGGCCGTTTCTCATCATCAATCACGCGGAGTCCACCCGCTCCCGCTCCCGGCTGGGGGACTTGTCGCAGCTGCAGGAAGAGGACCTAGAACGCGATCTGAAGCGGTTTATTAGGGAAATGGCTGTGCGCTGGACGCAGCGCAGAGGATTCCGCCGCCTGGGGACATCCCCACAGCCTCTGGGCGCCGACCGTCGTCCTCTCCGGAGTCCACCCCCCCCCCAGGTCTCCAGTGTCTCGGGCCCAGCAACTCGGGTTCAGTTACTGCCCCCCACCCCCTGCGGAGACATTGGCATTCTGGGGATGCCCCTGGCGCTGAGGTGCCTGGAAGCTTCCGACGTGTGGGGTCAGGACAGTTCGCCCAGAGATCACCGCGAAACTTTGCCTCCGCCGAAGTACCCTACCCATCCCTAGGCCCCGACGGCTGCGAGGAGAAGTAGGGGAGATTTTGCACACAGCACCCCCCTTCCTCCCCTCCCCACCCCCACCTCGCCATGTAAACACGAGGACTTTCTCGAGAGCCTTGGAGAGCTGCTCTAGTGGCTTCGGGGCCTGAAACCCCAGGCTTGGCTTGTTTGATGTTTAGCATCCCAAAGCGGTTCCCCACTCACTCAGGCCCCAGCCTGGGAACCCGGGGCTGTGGGCAGGAGAAGAAAAGCCTCTCTCTCCGCTGGCGGGCCAGGGACTGGGCTGGGCTCAGGGGAGGGGGAGAGAAGAGCGGGACAGAGGTGCTCTGGTCAGGGAGCCGGGGATCCCAGACTGCCGCCGCCGCCTCGGGGCACAAGCTGGGGTCCTCAAGGCCGGGAGGCGGGAGGGGGCAGGGGATGCCTCCGCAGTCAGGGCAGCGACTGGGGATAGATAGGGGTTGGCCCGGTGGGAAGTAGCTGGGGGCCCATGGGTGAAATCCGAGCCAGGTCCGGGACGACTCCGTGAGAAACGCTCTGGGCACAGACCCCAGTCCAGAGGCCTCGCAGGAGCCCGTTTTTTCCACTGCTAGGGGCCTGGTCTTTCTTAAGGAAAGATTTCCCGGGGAGCCTTTTCTGGGATTTTAAGTCCTCCTAGGGCCAGGCCGGGGTGCTCCAGGGACGAGGCCTCGGTCTGTCATCCTAGTCTCGGATTTTGAGGCCCCAGGGAAGAATTCTCAGACTTTAGAGGCCGCACACCCTCCAGCGCGCTCACTGGTATGGGCATCAGCGAGGGGCTATCTAGAGGCGCGAGTGTGCACCAAAAATAGCGCAAGTCTCTTCTCAGGCGATCCGAGATGAGAGGAAATGAGAGCGGGGTTTTCTGACTTCCAACTCATTAGGGACCAGGTAAGGTCAATGCTTTCTCTATTATGTCTTTATCTTAAAAGCGGGTCAATGTTAAGATAAGGGGGAAAAAATTCAGGATCTGTGTGAACCGTGCTGATAAAGACTGACCCTTTTCCCCGAACTAAAAGCAAACCAGGCAGACATTCATTTTCTATAAACAAGAGAGTTGTGAGAAGCTGCCTTGAATTCTGATCGGATGTCTCCAGTCACTCTAGATATCGCTCACCCTTCCCTACTCTCCACCCCCCAATTATTAGAGTGAAGAAGCAGAGAGGCAGACGATTTTATTTGCGGAGAACTAGGAAGCCCATTGGGAAATGCGAATCAGAGACGATTCGATTCTTGGGCATGGTTTGCTGGCTTGTTTCAAATACAGCTGTCTTTGAGAATGGAAGGAAAGTGACAGATATGGATATGCCGGGAGGATTGGGGCTGAGTGGATATCGTATTCCTCTGGCCCAACCTCCCTTCCAGGCTGGTGTGTTCCTCCTGAGGTTTCCCAGACTACCCTCTGTGGGGCCCAATTTGAGATCCTGCCTAAACTTGTAGCACAAAAAGTTTTCTGGTGCCGCTTTGGCCAGTTGCTTCTGGAAAGTGTCTTATCTCCTGTCACCCTCTTGGGCAAACTTGTTCACCCAAGTGGTTCGAGGAATTGGATATGGATTGGAGTAAAGCATGTGTTTTCTTGAAAGGGAGGGTCAAGGAAGTTGGCCTGTGCCTTCACCCCCACCCTATGTAATTGTCTTTCTGAAATGTCTTGAATGAATCTCAAAGGAATGGAGAAAGAGCAGGTCCAGCAACTTGGCAGCACAGCTCTTGCCTCATCTGAAGCCACAGCTGGAGTGGCTGACTGTGTTTCTTTCTGATCATGACCTAATGCCCAACTTGGTGGGCATCTAGGTATGATTCTGGGCTTCTGTCCCTCTCCTCATTTGATAATGTTTCCCACCCTAAACAGCTGTTTCTCGTGTGATCATGGGTTGTAGCAAAGTTTTGGAAAGGGTGAGATTTAAGAATCCATTTTCTGTTTAATTTCTGTTTGTCATTTAAATTGATCACAGTTAGTGCCTGAAGTATAAATAAAACATAAACATAAATACTGCAGGCAGTAGGACTTGATAAGGAGAACTCTCTCCTCTGACATAAAATTCACATCTGATTCTGCCCTCTCTGCAGAATATCTATATGCAGGGATAAGTGTTTGCATACAGATATTTTTGTCTGTGTATGGATATATGTATGTATATACACATATGAAGTATATACACATATGAACCTATCTTACACGTGTCTCATCTATTTTATAAGATAATTGAAAGGAAAAAATTAATATAGACTTGTCTTAGTAAGAGATTGTACAGACCCTATTGGGTGCAGGAACATTGAATACACTCACCATCTCAATTAAGATGTCTCGTGAAATAGTTTCCCTAAAAAAATTAAATACACAAAAACTTTATTTAGTTTTGCCCACTTTAAGTTAGAATATTTATTTATTATAATGTGAAACTCTGGAGAACTAATTATGTTTGGGGAGATATTAAAATTTGTTCTTAAAGAATTTGAACTTGGTCCCTGAGATACAGCTGTGATGAGACTTTTTGAGGCAATCTGTAGGGAAAAAATGTTATCCTTTGTCGAACTCGCATGATTCACTTACAGAAATCGTTAGTATGAGTACTACTGCCCGGGGTAGTACAACAACAACAAACCCATAAAAATGTTTCTACTCCTCACTGATCTCGGCCTTCACAAAGTGGTGGGAACAAACGAGAGAGCAGGTCTGGGTGTTACCTGACAAGAAAAAAGACAAACTTGTTCTCTCCCTCCCTTTCCCCCTCCATCTCAAATTTCGGAGAATACTGTCTTTGATTGCTAGATCGTGTTAGTAATAGCAGGCTGTTGGTGAAGTGTTAAACATCGCATTTCTAGGATTTTTGGCGATTGTTGATATTTCATTTCTACAAAATCAGAGCTGTCAGGACATGGAGCGTCCTTGGACACTCTTTCCTTGTCGTTATGTCCTGGAGCCAATTTCATGGAAAATTCGGTCAGCCTTCACCTTGCCTGGCATTTTCCCTCCCAATGCTGCTGCTCCAGAAAGTGTCCAAAGCTCTAGGAAAACAAGGGTTTATTTGGCCCGCGTGCTGCTGATTTACCTGATCTCACGGCCGAGTGCGCGCGCGCAGATGTAAACCTGGGAATTACCGTAATGACACGAAGAGGCCCGAGAGCGGCTTCCTCGGAGGCCGCTCACTCTGCCATAACCCAGGAGACCCGGTCAATGTTTAACGAACTGTCTCTGCCTGTGTGTACAGCGAACCCCGTGAAGTTAGAGTCCCCGCAGACGCCTCCAGAGCACCAGGTCTCTAAACAGACTTGCAGTGACAGGCTTTTCCAGAGGAGATTCAAGCTGCAAGTGGATTAACCCTCTCCCCCCTCCTGGCCACTTGATGGTGCCTCGAGGTCTGCAAGGCTTGGGTTGAGACTAAGGGCCTGGGGGGCTGGGCAATGACAGCTTCTTCCTTCCTTTCTGACTCTGCTTCAGAAAGAATTGCAACTCTCATGCCACCGGCATGCCCAGGGCACACATCCCCGCCTCTAGCCAGAGCAGTCAGAAGTTGTAGCTGGTTCATACCACCCACCAACCTGCAGTGCTAACTGAAATGTCGGTTACTGCTCTCTGGCAGTACTGCTGAGGCTCAGGCCTGGGTGCAATAAACCTTGGAAGTACTGCATTGTATCATACCTACAGCAGGTTAAGCTCAGACACCTCTCTACACATCTACGTAGTCCATTGGCTTCATACTGAAATCAAACAGGAGAACCTTTTGGGAATACTTAACAAAAAGCCAACCCATCCACAGTCATCATTTAGCACCGCATGGGGGTAAAGAGAAAACCTTTGAGATGTATGGTAGCATTCAAGCACCTTGACATTAACCTTCTCATATGAACTGTTTTCTAGCAACCACAATGCCACATTGACACAAAATTAGTTGTTGAAAATTTTCAACATGGTTAAATACTACGATTGTGTTATTCGTGTGTACGTGAAAGCTTCGGGGTTTTGTGTATATGGTTCTGTACACTGAAAAGACAGAAGAGAGGAGGGGGGCTGGGAAGGAAGGGAGGGGAAGAGAGAGGACCAACTTTGCCTGGTCAAAGTGTGTGTGGCTCTGCTGGTGGTGGCGACAGCTGAGAGGTGCTGATTAAAATGTTGGGGTGGGGTGGGTGAGCGCGTGGCGCCTGTGTGGTGTTTGGGGGGTGATGCTAGCAGGGAGGGCCTGGGAGGCGACTGGGAGGCAGTGTGTGTACCACGTAGGGGCTTTGGGCCAGTAACACAATGGCGATGCAGTTATCTAGCTGAAACATGCTCACATGGCAAAAAGTTGCAAAATAGATCGACCTCCTGGAGGAGAGAAGGAGCTGGTTACCGAGGTCTGCAGCCATCATCCTTTTTTCAATACATTTTAAACAAGAGGATCTAGCGAGTGATTCTGATTCAATACACATAATCAGTTTGCAAGTCTTATTTCCATTTGAAAACAGGGCCATTTGCAATCATAAGAGCCGGACACGCTGAAAGATACGGAGCCGCACTCGGAGCAGAGCAGATGATGGGTGACAGGATCTGTAGGCAAGCACTAAATATTTTCTTCTAGCTTCAGACTTGGTGCATCAGTCTTTAGTCGTGATGTATTTTAAATGAAATATGCCTGTCGAATATGTAATTTAATTGCTTAGAAAAACAGAGACTCGATGGTTGGGAGGGGGGAAAAAACCCGGCAAGAAAGGTGACAGAGAAACCATGTTGGTTGTACTTGTCCCGGGTGCTGGTTAACAGCTGTTTCATAGATACACGGGGTAAAAGATTTGATGGAAAGTTCGAATTGGTTTTTAAAGGAACTGCTGCTAGAAGGTGTCGCCCCGGGCCGAAACTGGCAGACTGGAGCCACGAAGCCGGGACTGCGTGTGGGCCCGGAACTGGCTGGGAGTCTGCGGGCCTGGGAAGCCCATGGGGTGACTCCTCGGCCTGCAGCCACGCTGCCCAAGACCTGGGGGGCCCTTGCGGCCTGGCGCCTGTAGATGGATTATCAGGGGTCTCCTAGAAGTGTTGGCACTAGAAATCTCCGGCTATTTTATGGTGTGTCATGAAAGCTTTGGTTTCCAGGACCAAGAAAAGCAGCTGTCCTCGGCCATCGCATCCTGCCCCCAGGCTCATCCCCCTCCCCTCCAGCCCTCTTTCTCCCCTCACTAATTCCTGCCCAAGGCCTCACCCCGCCCACACGCGGCCTCTCCTCCAACACAAGCCCACAGCCTCATTCTCCCCCCTCAGCCCGCCTCACGTCCCCCCTACTCCGCCCCGCCCCAGCCGATGACTCTATCCGGTTCCCGCCCTGGGGACAACTTCAGTGGTGTGCTGCCAGTCGATGCCCCCCTCCCCATTTCCTGGAGGCCACACAAGCAATTCTGGGGTGCAGAAGAGTCGAAGTTCCCCATGAATTTGGAACCCAGAATACACAATTGTTTATTGGGTTACGAAAATGATGCAGATGATGCTAGCCTGAAGGGATTTTTTGCAAAAATATCGTAAAAGCACCATCTTTCTGTGAACAAATAAACAAAACCAAACAAAGCCAGCGAACTACTACTGTTATCCGGATGCGCTTTCTTAAGGAAAAGAGATTCCTTCTCCACCCAGATACCAACAACTAATGAACTTTCTAGTAGGCTAAAACTCAATTTAATAATAGTATGTGCTTAATGCCGGCTCCTTATTTATTTCAAAGGGGGATAATTTATTAACCTCCTCAAGGTGGTACCTCCTAGGCAGGCGTGTTTTTCGACGTCCTTGCAAAGCATCTTCCCCTCTGGGAAGATCTCAGAGGAACCAATAGACGGATTGCACTGCGTGTGGGGGGATGGAGTGGGATTCTTCTGTACAGCTCCTGGCCCTGCTTGTTCAAGTTTCTGCAAAACTCATCCTAAAAGCCCCAATGTTCTCTGTAACAGGTGTCAAATGACAGGACCCCAGGGATCTGAGACATTGATCCTCCCTCCTTGCACTTCCCTTCGCCTTCCCCACCCCCAGCCATAAACTCGAGATATTTTCCCTCTCTAGAACCCATCCTGTGGATAGCTGGGAGTGCCCCAGGGGCACTTAATCTGCCCTGAGAGAGTAATGGGGGTAGAAGTGAGGCGTCCCACAGCCGGGAGCCTCCGGGTTCCCTCGTTCTGGAAACTGGGAGAAAAGAATTCCTACCACTGGTGGGAGGTGAGAGCCATTCTGGGACCAGCAGGGCCCAGTCTGCTGGGGGAAAAGGAAACGAGTGCCCCTGCCTGAGGGCAGAGCCTCAACGCAGGCTTAGGTGGGTGGACAGAGGGTGGTGCCGGGGAATGTGGTGTCCAAGAGCAACAGAGCGGCAGAGCAGATTCCCAGGGCAGGAAGTCTCAGTCACCCACAACCTGTAGGGAGATGTGGACCCCATGACTGTTTCTAGAAGTGGTGGTTGATGTGTATAGACCCCTTCACGCCCTCAGGAGCCTAGGCTACATCCCCAGGCTCAGGATCACCAGTCCAGGTCTTCGGGTGCAATTCCCATCAGGGAGAAGAAACCCCAGCCGCTCTCCCTAGGATCCTCCCTCCCTGCCCCCCAGTGTCGACGTGGAAGACCCAAGTGAGGACGCAAAGATCGTCTGCAGGAGCATCTTGTTCCGTGCTTGTAGCCTGATGTGACTTTATTGTCGACTTTTCGCTTGTTTCCTCGTCCTTCCCCGTTTTCCATTTCCTCATTTCAATGCCTCTGTTTTGCTCGCTTTCTTGTCAGATTCCAGCCTCGTGGCGCAGTCTTACTTGACAGGCAATTCGGTATCATTTTCCGAATGTCGGTACTAAAAGGAGAAGCAGATAAAGTGAATGGGCTAAGTAGAAAAGAATGAAAGCCAGTAAGGTCCATATGGGAGACCAGTTGGGGAGTACGAAGATAAGAGAACGGCCAAGGTCAGCCTATCAGAAGACTAGCGAGGAAAAAAAAAAAAAAAAAAATGAAAGAAGCATGGGGAAGCTACAGCTTGGAGAAATTCAATTAATGTCCGTGGATGGGGTGGAGGGAGCACAGCGGCGAACTCGGGCATATGCCTCGCCAGGACAGGCTAGGGAGGTTCAGGGAGGAAGCAGATGTGTGTCTGTGTGATAGTCTGTCTCTGAGCTGAGGGGCAAACCTAGAAAGCCCTGCCTTTTCTTCTGCCAGGCCTAAGCAGGGGGGCAGTCCCGCCAGAGCGGATTAAAGGGCTATGGAGCCCAGGGCCTAGGAGTTGGAGTTCGCCCACCAAACTCCAGCCTACTCCTCCAGCCTGGACTGCTCCGCGAGGGTCTGCACCCCCCGGGGGAGGGGATGTGGGGGGAGAGGAGCTGGTAGCAGCGGCGAAACCTCGGAGAGTGAGGAAATAGTTGCTTCTAGAAACTTCCGTGGAAAAAGGCGAAACTCCTCTCTTTCGCACACGTGCCCCACCCCTCCTCCTGGTGGATGGGAGAAGGGATTTTAGGAAAAAAGCCCCTTGGTTTTTCCCGACCCTGGCCGTCGGACAGCGCGCGGTTTAGTCCCTGCGAGCGCGATCTCCAAGGAGGAGTCACGTGGAGGGAGGGAGCCCCAGCTGCCTGAGAACCTGGCGGGGCGGTTCTGCCGGGACTCAGAGCGGAGCCCACCCCACCGTCCCCACCTTCTGCTTCCCAGGGTGGAAGCCAGGTCCCGAGAGGGCGATCCCTTCGCGGCGACCCAGCTAGGCCGCGTGTTCCGGAGGGCTTCCTTTCCCCCAGCCCCCGGACCCGCCTGGGCACCCCCCAGTCACCGCCCCCCCGCCCCCCAGCTCCCCAGCCCCCGCAACTCCCTCCCCCAGCCGGCTGCGGTCCGCGGGGCGCTCGCAGCTCCGCATCCCAGCAACCGCAGCGCAGGAGGAGGCCCGGGCTAGACCGGCCGCCCGAGGGGGGAAGGGCGGAGGAGGGGGTGCGAGAAGGGAGCAAGGGTTCTCTGCACTTCGAGGAGGAGGAAGGAGCCCCCAACCCCACCCTCGAAGCCGCTCGGGGACTTCTGCGAGGGGCCTGGAGCCCCGGGGCCCTTCCTTTGGTAAGGGTCACACACACTGTGACATGTTTGAGCTGCCACGCCACCCTTTAAATTCCCCAGCACGACACTGCCTGTGTGAGCGGGGACCTCATTGGGTGGGTGACCGCCAAAGCGCACGTTGGAGACGGGTCCCCGCCAGTGAGGCACAGACTCCTTCTACACCGGCTCGGGGCGGGCGGGCGAGGGCGCGGGGAGGGACCGCGGCCCCGCCGGGGCTCGCCCGGGAGGAAGGACGGCCGCCCAGACTCCCCGTCGTCGGCGCCCTCCGCGCAGCCCCAGCCGCGAAGTCCCCGCCCGGCCGCGGCTCCGCCGTCGTGGCTTTTCCAGGGAAGGACCCGGCGCACCTCGCGAAGTCAGCGCGGCCGGCTCCTGCCGCCCGCGGCTGCCACCCCAGCGCGGGAGGGAGGCCGCGCCCACGTCCTTCCTCGGCGACCCGCGCTCGCCCTCCCTCCCCGCTGACATTCTCCGATCCTTTCGGAGGTAAAGCTTTCTATCTCTGGGGGGCGAATTTGTTTCATCTCTCCCAAACTCAGAAACGGAGTCTTCAAAAGTCTTAATGTGTGTGTTTATTTTTTTCGAGCATTCAAATGAATGCGGAGCCACGGATCGAATCCCGTCACTCCTTTGGGGCTAGCTTCTCCCGATATTTCACACGGAAAACAAAACTGGGTCCCTCTTATTTGTACTTGTCCTTAACCTTTGCAGCAACTGCTGTAGCTGCGGCTCTGTCCATTCTCTAATAGATTTTACCAGGGGCTGGTGACAGAGAACTGATTTCTTTTCTATTAGGGTTTAGCACATCTTTGTTGAAGGCCTGTCGAATGACCAGGGATTAGATTTGCATCTCTTAGACGCCCTGTGTGGTCTTTGTGCGGAGCTTGTAACTGTTAAAAATGACTTGTTAGGAAGCGTGTGGGCTCTCATCGCTCTCCGTTTGACAGAATGATTGTGAAATTCAGATTGGCCCTGTAGGATTTAGCCCGCGGATTCCACCTGAACCCTAAGCAATTAGACCCTAATCTCACTGCAATCATATTTGAGTTAGGATTTGTTGCACTTTGTTTACTTCAATTAAAAGCAGTGGAATAATTCCACCCCCCCCCCCCCCCAAGCTTTTAAAGTGAACTCTCCTGGCATAAAATCTCAGGACTTCTTAGAAACGGTTTTGGTAGTATGGGGATTTCTGTTCTGTGTGGTTTCCTCCTAGTCCTCGTGCCCACCCCCTCCGCCATTTAAATAACCCTTCTTTTTTCCCCCTGTTGCTCGCTCACTCCCGGAGCATCTTCGCAGGGCTTGAATTCGGGTCTCCTGGGAAGAACCGACGTGGCTCCCAGCGGCGAGGGCGCCTGGGCTCCCGGAGCCCCACCCTCCAAGGCCCCGAGGGCGCCGCCGTCCCCCCCGCGTGCGGAGCCGCCCCACCCCCCGCGCGCTCGGGGACTGGACTCTGCGTGGCCTCGGGGCAGTGGGCGTCCGTCCGGCGTCTTTCCACCCGCGGCGGAGAAGCGCCTGGCGCCAGCCCCGCGGTCCGGCGACTGCGGAGGCGGCGCGGTCAGCCCGACCCCGGCCAGCGCCCGCGGTGCTGGCCCAAGGACCCACTGCGGCCTCGATTCGGGTGTACGGCACCACGGCCGCGCTGCGCAGGTGGCACCCGGGGGTGGGGGAGAGGGGGCCCCTCTTCACCGGATCTCCTCCCGCGTCCTCCAGGCCCGGGGAGCCCGGCTGGCCCCAAGGCCAGGCCTCGGGACGGCCGCCTCCTGCCAGGTTGGGGAGGGCCGGTCGCCCAGGTCGTCGGGATCTCAGCCATTTAACCCGATACAGTTCCCAAAGGTTGCCTGCAGTTGCTGTCACATCGGGTCGTATTAAGAGTCTTTCTTGATCTGTGCCGTGGATCGTCTACACTTGTTTGTCCGGTGCAACTCTGTCAGTTTTATTTACTCAGAACGTCCCTTCATTTGGGAGACAGGACAATGACATTGGGTTAATATTTCTTCCATTTTGACTCATGACCACTTATTTGCTCCTACTGAGTTTGCTTGGCTTCCCTCAATTCCTGTTTCACCTTTCTCAGTTAATATTATGGAGGGAGCCAGCATAGAATGTGAACTAGAGAAATTTTCAGACTAGGAGGGCATCCGCGCCTTTTATTTTTGAGGAGTGGAGAGGGAGACACCACTTATTAAACTACTCAGTGAACTTTGAAATAACTACACTTACAATCACTAATCAGGAGAAGATATTTTTGAAAAGTTTACTTGGATGTAATTCCATAAGAATAAAGAGAAAGCCTACAACCTAGCTCTGTCTGTATTTGTAACTGAAAATTTTTAAGTGTGGAGAAAATACTCTGCTGCTATCAAGTGCGAAGTAAATGTAGAACAATGCTAATTGGTTTTAAGCAAGCTGTGTTCTCTTCCAATATTTCCTGAGGTGCAGTCTATTTAAAATAGGCTTATCTCTTTAGATAATTCTTGTAGCCAGTCATGCTTCACTTTATGAAGAATTTTTAAGGATTCAAGGGAACAAATGAATTTCTGTCTCGAGATTAGATGGGGGTGGAAATCAGTTTGGAGGTGAGAGAGGAAAGGGAGTAGAGAAGTGGTGTATTAATCTCTTCAACATCTACCAGGAGAAGTCTTGGTCTATGGATGGAGGATCCCTGCTAGAAACCAATCCTGTGTGCAGTGTGGTGCAGTTTTTCATTTGTGAATAGGAACTGTATCAAAACCCCAGTGTGACCATGACAATTGGGTAATCACACACAAGGCATCTTGGCTAATGGAGAGAGTCTGTAAATATGTTTCTAGTGAATACACAGATAACAGTCACAGTGGAAGGGTCAGGTGCCACAAATCATAGATTACTCTGCCAAGGGTTGCCAGCCATCTGAGGCTTGGAAGGACATTAACTGCCTTTGCATTCTCAGAATACTCTCCACAGTTTGTGATTTCACTTACTTGACCCTACTTCTGTTATTAAAAAGCTGGCAGCATGATCGAGGGCAAGCAGGTTGGCTACCTACCCTTCTGGCACCACTCCAACATTCCCATTTAGCTGCTGGGAGACACAGAGAGGAGTGAATCACTCGTGTAATCCTGCAGGGGTACCCAGGGGGGACCAGGAAAACTTTGGTGGCAACGGGCAGTCCCAGTTGCCAGCCCCTTGTCTAAATCTTCTACTTCATATATGGATTAACACACTGGTGGAATTCACTCCCCAGAAGGGTGGGGAGGGTAAGGATAGGGAACAACTTTGTTACAGGCACTCTCAAGTAAGTTAAAGTGCATTACTTGACAGTCTCAGTTTTGAAAACTGCCACAAATAGTAGTAGGATTCTCATTACTATCAGGGAGCAAAAATCAGGAAGAGTGTCCTTATCAGATTGTGGTAGGGAAAAAAAATCAAGAGCTTTTAATGAAATTTGGAGGAGTATCACTTTTTGTCAGTAGAGAAAACTTCTGGCTTTTAACATTTGCTTTAATAGAAAAATTATTTTTAAATAGATAAGATTTAGGCGCTCAACTTTCAGAGAAATGTGAAAGGGAAATGATATAAAAAGAGTTTTCTCCTACCTCAAATTAAAACAAGCAGGTACTTCACTTACAGGGACATTGTAAAAGCAACACACATCTCTCTCAAATAACAGTGCTCTATTCTTGAGGATGTAAACTCTTGGAATGCAACGTGACATAAGACTCCCTGGGTCCCCTTTGTTGGTAGGTAAGGCTCTTTTCTCAGACTCACACATGGGAAGTAGTTTTGGGATCTGTAATGAACTGGCATCACTAAAAGTGGAACCATAACCTTTACTAGTAGGTACCATGAAAAGTAAACTGGTTTTACCAGTAACGTCTTCTCCTGGGTACTGGCTCGTGTAAAAGGTCTTGTGGAGTTTTTTGAACAGAAAAGTCACAATCCACTGAAGTATGAATGGTCAGGAAGGCTAGCAAAAGTATTTTTAGAAAAATATTGCATTTTCTAATATACCAAGAGGTCTCTAGATGTGAAATGTAAAAAACTAACTTTTTTCCAAAATTATATTATCACATTATCATGTTCTTAAAGAATGGAGACAGACATTAGTCATCTACATTACCAAAGGGAAAAAATATTTTAAAACCAGATGACAGATTTGCGCCTTATAATTTAAACAATACTGAATGGTGAGCAACCTTCCAAGTTCATTTAGGCAGGAATGAGAGAGAATGTCTATATAAATGAAGTTAAAAAGATCTTATTGTAAAAATATGCGTAACTGCGAAGGTCCAGCCTCCGTAGAGCAGGGCCTGAGGTGGGGGGAGGGAATGAGAAAAGAAAGACAAAGAACAGCGGGATTGGGAGGTCTCTCACCTTAATAGGTGAGAGCAAGTTTATTCTTAGAGCATGTTTTCTTATATAGAGCAAAACTACATAAACAAGAAATATTTTAATGCTAGCATCAGCTGGGAAAAAGTTAACGTTTAGGACTTTCCCTGGCAAGCTTACTATAGCACTGACATCTTTGTTTTCTAAAAGTCTAAGTCAAACTATTAACATCTGTGTTCTTTGAAGTTCTGGGTAAAGTTATTATCGAAGCAGGCTACATCCAGCCTACGCAGACTAGAGGTCACACCACCTGAATTCTACTAAATCAACATTCCCAGGGGCAAACATGGAGAGAAGAAAACACTGGCCAAACTTCTGTTGGAACCAGGCCAGAAACACAAGGGCTTTGTCAAGCTTATGTCCTTGTTTCCTACACGTAACCCACCATTTTATCAGCATATAATGCAAATCATTACTTGCTCTTGCCACTAAGAGTCATTTGAATGTAATGGATCCATTTCAGATCCTTAAGAAAACTAAAGCCCATATCTTTATATCAGTTTATGAAGAACTTTCAAATGGCCCCACCAAAGTTGGAGACATAGACCTATTTTTTCTTGATTATTAAATTATAAAGTTGAAATTTATACTAAAGAATATTTCCATTTTAACTAACATTTCCTGTCAGGAGAGTTTTTCTTTCAAGGGAACAGAGAGCAAGTGGGCAGAAGGAAATCTCAAGCCTAGGTGATTTGATAGGTGGTCACACTTCACATCTTGGATTCAGAGCTGTAGAGAGACCATAGTCTCTCTTTTTTATTCTCTGTATATCTGTTGTTAGTACCTTGTGTAGTGCCCAGCACATAATATTTGCTCAGCAAATATTTTCTGAATGAATCAATTTGTGAAACACTTTTACTATTTCTCTCACTAAAATCCTTTCTGATATGCAAAATGTAAAGATAAGGGAGTCGTTATAATTTCTTTTTTATGTAAACAAAAAATTATAAAAATTCTAGATGGGCTTGATTTGGAATGATAGGAAAGAGGCCCCATTCTTTGCTAGTTAGCAAGAGAGGAGTCTCTTATATTTCCCTAACTGTTCAAATTAAAACTGTATAAGGTGGTGCTGCTGTGCTCAAAACAAGCACATGCACACAAAAAATCCCAGATGCAACACAAAATGGATTCTTATGATCAATAACTTGTAAAATCCTTAATCTCTTTCTACATTCCTGACTTAAACATATACACCCACCACTCAAGCCCTCAAAATCTTAATTAATCTTAAAGGGTAACTATTTTCTGAAGTGATGAGGGATGACCAAGACACAAATCTTATCATTCTAAAGAATCCTAAAGGGGATAGAGGTTGGAACTGACCAGCGTGGCCTCGTCTACCAGAAAAGAATGTAAAAACTAGCGTTGACTATAAATGATAATGCCACTTAAGGCTGTTCTGTGGGAGGTGATCCCATGACCAAGGGGAACACGCTACACAGGTGCAATGTCTACTATTGCTGTGCTTCTAACTTCTGTTCCTTAGTGGACTCTCCTCTCATGTGAGTAGCGATTGTAACCTTGGGGACACAATGAAGTGGGGTCAGGGAGGAATCATAGGATTATAAGGGGCTTCAGAGTTGGGATGCTCTGCTCTAGCCCAAACAGCTATTGGGACATGTCTTCATCAATTTGGGGGTCTGGTTCAAGATTATTTACATGTTAAGGGAAGAATATACTGGCAAACTTTAACACATTTTAAAATATGAATTATTTTATTAGTAAAGATAAGGGGATCATTTCAAGGGGAAAATGTGTGCTTATGAACCAAGGGCATCACTGGTTTCAACTGCAGGCAGGGTCCTTTAGAAGGCATCTGCATCTAGGCAGTGTTTACTCAGCAAGATGGGGAAGACTGGACAGAGTCAAACAGAAATAGAACCCCAATTAAGTTAAATCTTAAATCTAAATTCCACTAGTGTAAAACTAAAAATTCTCAGCTAGGCACAGTGGTGTGATCCTGTAGTCCAAGCTACTTGGAAGTCTGAGGTTGGAAGATTGCTTCAGCCTGGGAGTTCAAGACATCTGTGAATAGCCACTGTACTGCAGCCTGGGCAACATAGGGAGATCCCGTGTCTATTTTTTTTAAACTCCTTTCTAAATCACTCACTTGTTATGAAGTTACAGATACCACTTTCTGTTTATTTTCAAATACGCATTTACAGTCTTAATGAGTTGCAGGCAATCCTTTAATTTGTGTTCCTAATAAGAAATGGAGCCATGAATGACAATGCTTTTTACAAACATCTAGAAAAACCATGGCTAACTGTTTATGAAGATAGCAGTGATGTTTCACAGCCAACCTCAGTCCAAAGTCAAGTTAATTCATAGTGAGAGAGTGATTTAAAAATTGTACATAGAGAAAATAGTTGCGAGAAATCTAAAGCAGAAGTTAGAATAAATATTCTTTTGTCAGTGTGCATCCAGTTTAGACATTAGAAAGAAAAAAAATAGGAGATATCATCCCAAAACTAAAAGATTTTATAAGATAAAAATACGATGGCCTATTTATTGATTCCTATTTATTGATTCACGTATTCAGTCAGTAAACATTCACCGAATGCTTACCTATACTCAGGAAGTCTAGTCATGGAGAGAAATATAGGCCTCTGACCTCAAAGACAATGCGTGTGAGGAGACAGGCATATAAATGGACAATTACAGTTCAGTGCAATGAGTGGAGTAATATACGGTCTGTGCAAGATGTGGTGGGATGCCCGGGGGAAGAAGCATCTATGTTTGGCAGGACGAGAATAGGTTATGCTTGAGCTCACTCTTGAAGGAGGAGGAGGGTTTTATCAAGCATTCTAGGTAGAGGAAGCAGCATGCACAAAGGCCCAGGGGCAATGAGAAAGCATATCACATTCAGGGAATCGCATGTAGTTTGCACTGCTGGAACATAAAATGTGAGGAAAGTGTTAGAAGTGAAACTGAAGGGGTGGTCCAGGCTAAACATTTTGAAGAGCCTTGAATGTCAGCCTAAAACGTATAGATTTTATCTTATGCGGCAGATAGAAAGCCATGGAAAAACTCACACATAATCAAATGCGCATTTCAGAAAAGCATTGCAGTCAGCAGAGTGAAGAATGGAGTGAAAGTGGGGGCAAACTGGTGACAGTGAGACTGTATGGTGATTGTTTTCACCTGCCTGCTTGGTAGAAGTGTGCTAAAGAGAATCACCTTTCATCAAAGATCTATGAATCCTCAAAGCCTGGCATGGGTGAAGGCATAAAGATATTTTTCAAAGAAGCATTCCTTTAAAGGAAAAGGGCTGTTCACTCTGGGTGAAGATGACTGATTAATTTGGTATGACCTGCATATACCTTTTATATATACATTGTTTTACTTAATTATATGATTGACACTCATCTGGGTGGACATTTTTGTTACTGTATTGAAAGACTGTGTAGTTTTGTAGAAAGAGTACCGGGAGTCGAGAGACTTTTCTGCAGTTTAGCTTTACATCTTTGTCTTTGTAAGACCTTGAAAAAGTCACTTTACCTCTTTGGGCCTCAGTTTCCTCAGTTGTAAGATGAGGAGCACTGAGTACATTATTTGTAATGGCACTTTATTTCTATTATTCTATGATTTGCAACTTTGTTTGCACTTCCTAATCTCTTTTAGTGTTTATTTCTTGCTCCATATTAATCATTTTTTGCAATTTTAAGAGGGACAGAAATATTTGGAAGATAACCCCAGTTGTGTTCTTGAGGGTAAAAATTGATTGCAACAGACAATGCACTTAGCCTTCCTCTAGGAAAGAGTAAAGATGGTGGTGGCCATTTTGAAATAGACGGACAGAAATATTTGGAAGATAACCCCTAGATGTGTTCTTGAGGGTAAAAATTGATTGCAGCAGACTCAATGCACTTAGCCTTCTTCTAGGAAAGAGTAAAGATGTTGGTAGCCATTTTGAAATAGTGAGATACTCACATAAGTCACATTTTATCCTCACATGAACAAAAAGAAGACTATTTAATCACTTTCAAAGTCTACTAGGCGAAGTGAATGATTCAGCTCTAATTTTTAGGTTATGGATTTTCCTGTCCAAAATGATTTTATTTCCCAGGTGAAATAATTGCAGGTTCTCAAAAAGCTAGTTAGTGTGTGGATAAAATTGTGGCCCTTAAAATTATAGAAAGTGTGCTGCTTCGAAAAATAGCTCCTTATTTTAAATTCAGCATTTCCTTGGAAACTTCTTGTTATTTAATGCTTTTTTCACCCTACTTAAGGGTCTGTTTACATTAGTAATATATCTTCTAGAGCTCTGGGAGTTCATAGGGCTTGTACCTACAAAACATCACAGCACTGTTACTGTACTTCAGAGACATGCAGGGGTCCCAGGGCAAATCAAAATGTTTTTAAATGTATGACATGCGTGAAGTTGATGAAAATTCATGACATCTCTCTGTCAGGGCTGCTTGAGCTTAAGTCATCAGAGAAAGGTAAGTGCAAAGAATTTTATTTAATACTTTTAATTCTGGAATGCTTCCCATCTCTTGCTCATAGTCCCAGGCTTTAGCTCTGTTCTATTTAGTAGTCTAATTACCAAAAGTTTTTTTAAAAAGTGTGCTCTAAATTGCTTTTCAGAATTTTCTGCTTAAACCATTGCTTGGATGTATAACTTTTTATTAAAGAAGAATTAAAATGTGGCTTGAGAATATAGTCACATACTATAGAACATGCAAAATACATGTGAAAGACCACACTAGTGTAGTTCATTTAACTGATCACACGTCATGGTTTAGAAATGTTTTCCACTTTATCTTTTAAAATTGAAAAGAAAATATTGCAGGGAAATTTTAAAAAGTAAAACCCCCCAAAATACTGCGGATATTGAGATCAGCTGTTTTTAAGTAAAAATCCATTCAAAGCAAAATAAAGGGCATTGTGTAGTGTGTGCCAGCTAAAACTGAGAACACAAGAGCGTTACAGTTAATTAGAATCAATCAACAGGATGCTTTGCAACATTTTTCACATCAGTGCACCATCTGATCTTCATAATACAAATTTCCCACAGTCTTGATGCAAAAACGACTGAAAATAAGTATTTGACTATTAAACATAGATGATGTATTAACTGTTAATGTCAATAATTATTTAAAAGTCTCTGTTATGAAAATAAAATCTTGAAAATCCCAAATGTTGTTTTATTTGCATTTTAAGGGGGGAAATCTTAATTACTTTTTTGTTTAATTTTATATGTATTTGAACATGGGGAAAATTTTTATTTTTAAAATAAATGTAGTGCATAAATTTGAATTATTATATGCTTTATGTATTGTGATTGTACTTGTGAAAAATAGCTGAGATTTCCTGGGCTGTGGAACAATTATATTATAAATGATAAATTAGTACATTATAAATAATGAAGTACTACATTATATCTATTTTCGTATTCACAGAATACTGAACTAAGTTAACTCATTAACATCTGTACTATACATGTCTTAAAAGAATATGATTCATTTATTGTCTGGTTCTGCCTAGAAAAGTTTTACTTTAGTTTCATTTATTATACTCAGGAATTGTTCTGCTAGGAAAAAATATTGCTTTTGTCATTTTTTTTGTAAGTTCATAGTCTGTTCATTATAAACATTTGTTTTCTTTTCTTTCTTTTTACTTTTTTTTTTTTTTTTTTTTGACAGATTCTTTGTTACCTTGTCTTCTCACATTAAAGGTAGAGCTCTCTCTGGGCCCCTGAAGTGCTTCAATTCATATTCATAAGAAAGTTTGATGAAAATATGTTTAAGTTGAATCAGAAATATATACATCTTAACAATAGTTTGTTGTCAAGTTTTGCTTCCCCAGAAAAGCGAATTTGTGAATGTCTAGCAGATACTTTTTTAGAAGCAAAACTATATCTATGCAACTGGTGCTATTAATAAGAGAATTGCTCTCCAAATGAGTTGATGATCCATTCTTCTAAACTTACAAAGTGCAACTTGCTGATGAAAGTAATTTGCTCTTAAGACTTTGCAGTTACCTCTTGCCAAAAGGAAATATGCCTTAGAAGAAAACAAATACAGTCTGATTTTAATTGTTTTATTTTTTATTTTTATTTTTTCTGTATGTTCTCTTCCCCCACATCACACAAGATGTTTTTCTCTTCCCTTGAAAAAGCTCATTGCTAAATATTTTATTTCTTAAACACTCATACTGTTTCCATAGAAAGAAAAAAAATAGTAGTTTCGAGGAACTATATTCTCTCTAGCACTAACCTTTTTTCTTTGTCCTCTTTTTTGCACAGTTTTGATCTACTTTCATTGCAGAAGGTATCTTTTAGTTTCTCTTTAGAAAATTTACTTTTTCTGCTACTTTACAAAGACAGCTTTGATAACAAAAACTTTGTTTAGAACACTTATTAATACAGAAAAAGGCTATGTAAGATGTAAGTCTTATTAAGAGCCCATTAAAGACAGCAATATATGTGTTTAAATTTTAAACATTTGATATATTTGCCTTTCAGGATTGGAGCATTGCTACAAATGTTTACTGCTCCAATGAAAAGCATTTTCAATAAATAACTTGAAATTGTCTCTGTTACATATGATTTGATATATAGAAATTTAAATAATGGTGGTCTAAAATGCATATTACAATAACTCTGCTTATCTCTAAAATTAGTATTTCTTAAAGCATGAAATTTAGGTAGAAAGTTATTTGATAAAAATAATTGGTTCAGGCAAAATAGAACTCACATTCTTCTGCCAGATAATAATTCAGCAGCTATTCTAACTTCAGTGGTACTTATCAAACACAATCCTCATTCCACTTAAGATAAAAGACATATTTGTTATTTTTCTAAAATTATTTTTAAAGAAGTAAGCAACAATAGGGGGTGGAATAAACTATCAGATTTATTCTTTGTTCTTCAGTTCATCAGAAATTTTCTTAGGGGACAGGATTGTTATATGTTGAATTTCAGGACAAAGGCACCTTTTATAATGAAGAGCTTAAATAAAATCTATTAGGAAGTTTGCGCAATAGAAAGTAGGTTAAGCTCTTGGTTGTAAAAAATTATCTAGATTACAAAATCAGGAAAAACTCAAATTTAACAAACATAACAAATGTAAGGCTAATCTTTAATAAAGAGCATCTTTTAAAACTAAAAAGCAGTTATGAACAACTTATGAAATTCAATGGTTTTACTGTTTTTCTGTAGTTTTCTTAACTGTTTTTCCATAGTTTTTTTTTAACTTGGAAATTAAGAAAAATTATGTAACTTCAAAATGTTTCCAGGTAGTGTGCTTTATGTAAGACACTATGCAGTAAAAGCAAAACAAAACAATACTTTAGAGTCAAACAATATTAATTAACTAATTCAGCAATTTGTATTATTTTTACTATTATTATTTTGTTTGATAAATGACCGAACTGTACAGGTTGGGAATAAAATAATTCATATTCTTAGCTGTTTTATAAAACCTGTGTTTTAGTAGTCTAGCAATTAGTTGTAAACTCCTTGCATGTGATTCATTAATATCCATTTTCATATCTGGAGACTTACATGAATTTAAATTTTACAGATCATTAAATGCTTTTAACTGCATGTCGTGTCAAGGTAAAAATATCCTATTGTAAGCTGGTTGGGTTCCTTTAAGAAAGTGTGTATTATTAATGTTGCTTCTTAATGACTAGAAATAAAGTTGCTAAATTTAATAGGCCATTGTGAACTTGCTAAAGTTACAAACATTTTGTTAGAATGTTTTGTTCGGTAATGAATCTAATTTCACAGATATTAATACATTTTCGCTTTCTTCACTACTTTCTATCCTATGTAATTGTCGATTGGTTTAAAAATACACATATGTTATTTATGTTGAAGGGAATGGGTAATAACTTCTAGAATTCAAATTCACTCTAATGAAAGAGATTTCAAAATCTTCAACAGGATGCTGAACTTATTTACTTGGCTTCAGTTTGGCTGTCGTGTACATAAAGTGACTTGACAAAACTAGTGAAAACTAACCAAAGCTAGAAATCAACTGAGAGAATAGTTCAGAAGGAAAAAGGAAGAGTTTCAGGAAATGATATTTTCCCATCAGTGGATAGGCATGCATACATTAAAGGCATAAAAGGCAGCGGGAGGAGAAACAAAAGCTGTAAGCTAAGGATCTTGCAAGTCTGAATTAACTAAATGGGAAAAAAAAAATGAAATCATTCTGCTTAAACTTGTTCACTAATAAAAGGAGAATTGCTTTTGTTAAATATGCTTGGTGTGATTATCAAGCAAAATTTTTTTCTCCCAGACATCTATGAATAAAACATGTGTTTGAGCATTAGGTAAACAAACAATAAATGGATGAGTTAGTTACAACATAATAACATTTTATTTAGAAAACATATATAATCATATTTGTATTGGCAATCCAAATTTAATGACTTCTTTCAGTAAAATCAAAGTGCCTCACAAGTAACATTTAATGCATGAGGATTGCTTATTCTTTGCCCATTTAAAAAATATTTTCTCAAAGACAGATTATTTAGATCTCTGCTGAATCATACATAAAACCACATGAAGTGTGATTTTTCAGAAAAAAATTTCTTTTGAATTATCTTAATTTTAAGGTTATAGATGCTGTAAAAATAAATTTAAAAATAAATTTTTGGGACTGGGTGAGAAAATGCTTTTAGTTTATATAGCTTGGATTGATTTGAATAAGACCGTGTATAGCTAAAACATAGTCTTTGGCTTATTAGATATTTCATTAACACGACATCTTCTGTAAAATGTGAATGAGAAGAAACCATTTACAATAAGAAATGCAAACAACAGAATGAATTTCCTCTGTTGGTGTTTTATAAAACTGTTAAACAGAAAATGGAGGGAAGAACTCTCTTTAGACGATATCACTTAATTAAGTAAAGCATCCTAATCAGAGTCCCCTCCAATTGTAATGACTGTAGGGAGTCAAGTACATTTCTGTCTATATTAGAGTATCTAACTGCAATGATTTATTGATATTTATTTTAGAAGTACAACACAAAAGCAATAAAACAGAGGAAGCAGGGAGAGAGGGAACGTGCCATTGCTTACTACGGTTACAACCAGAACA
The DNA here is from genome assembly GCA_963574415.1 of Tarsius wallacei. NCBI lineage: Eukaryota > Metazoa > Chordata > Mammalia > Primates > Tarsiidae > Tarsius > Tarsius wallacei. Next base: position 22,378 of record CAUYQG010018664.1, read on the forward strand.
TGACAAAATTCCTGGTTTTCTTGTGAGAGGTTTTGCTTTCCAAAATCAGAGCACATCTCTATGAAAATGTTCCTTTCCCTCCTTTGATTTTTCCAAATGTTCGCTGTGGTGTTTCTTTGTCCATTGGGTGAATCATTGATTCACTTTCTTCACTGCAAGAATCACTGCAAATGAGTGGATGAGCACCTGCTGTTTTCTGCAGTGACATTACTGGATTGCATTCCTCACTGATTTTAGTCTTAAAATACAGCTTCTCTAGTATGGGAGAGAGATTTGAGGAAGGAGAGTAAATATACTGTATAGGCAGACAGACGTTGGCTGCCCTCCAAGTTGCACACAGCATAAACCTGTTTATCTGCCACATTTCACAAATCTCAAAAACATGTGAATAATCAGGCAAGCAACTGGATAAGTGATTCACACTAGGGAACCTAACCAATATTCTGATGAGAGGGTACTATGATGTTCAGACATTGGGGCAAATAGACTTGTATTGTAGAAACTGCACATAGTAAAGTTGATTAGTGGTTCAATGGGAAAAACAGTCTGTGAAAATGGATTTGTAGAGGTATTCTCACCCTGTAGACTTTGTTTTGGTATATTTGTGTGCAAGTTATCTGGAGAACTGAGTTTTTAAAAATGTACTTTCACCCATATCATTCCAATAATTTGGTCCAATGTGCATTGACTTTCATGTTAGTAGTCAAGATAATTTATTTCTGGAGACCAAGATCTGAATAATGAAGGCTAGTATCTTAAAATCCAAAATTACACCAACACATGTATCTGAAATTAAATTACCAAACACTCTTAGACCCTATTCATTTTGAAGAAGTAAATTTTCTTCGAAGAATGCATTCTTTTTTTTTAAAAAATAATTGTAGAAGATAAAGTGTGTGATAATAAGGGAGTTAGGAAAGAAAGTTTCTAATTATTGCTATATGACTGCTTTTTAAATTTTTCTCTTGATTTTTTTTGTTTCTTCTTCATTTACTGACCTTTTAATCCTCTTTTTTCTTATTCCAATGATTATCGTGTTCTAACAGTTAGCTGTAAAGTGGAGGCTTTCAAAGGTTTTGGGACTAACCTCAAAAGCATAATTTGGTTCCAAAAATTTCTTAAGGTTGTTAGTAAATTTTAGGGTTGGATCACTTCCATAAACTTGACCTGTTTATAATTACGGCAAGATGAATTATCAACTTGCTTGGTATGTCTATGAGCTTATACTATAGACCTGTTATTTTACTACCAACAAAATGTAGGTTTTTCTACATTTGCAAACACAAAATACTACTCAAGAAAGAAGAGCAATAATACAACAAGGAAATTAAAGAAATGTATACTCCACACCTTTTTATTATTTTTTTTCTGCATTGTAACAAGGCAAATTGCTCAAACGTTTTGACACTGGAAAATTTTGTTAAATTAGTAACCAGAGCCATCATCATCTTAGCAACAGGAAGTCTTGGAAAAGGTAGGTGATCTGGAAATTGATGTTCCAAATAATATTCTGCTACATTTGGGCTTCTTGATTAAAGACTTGCCTCAAGAGAATGTATATCCAGCATATTGCCAGTTGTATCTGCCAAGTGTGTGTGTGTGTGTGTGTGTGTGTGTGTGTGTGTGTGTTTTCCTTGTCTTGACACTTTCTCATCTTCTTGCTTCTTGTCTCAGGTTCTTTTTCTTCAAGATGGAGCACAGAGACTGACTGAAAGGCACCAATTGTATTTGAAAACCTAGTGTCAGAATCTTGGGCAACCCCTTCGGGTTCCCTCCCACTCTGGTATCTTTTCGGGTCCCCTCCCACTGAGGGAGATTTTCTGTCCTCTCAATAAATCCTGCTTTCTCACTTCCAATAAATAAATAAATAGAAAGAAAACCTAGTGTTAGAATCTACCACTTTGTGTACGTCTGCCCTGAGCAGTCTCTTCTTTCACAACAAAATATTTGCATAATACAGGATCACCTTTTTGTTTCAAGTTCTCTCTAATCTTGTAAAATATAATAATATTTTTTCATGATTATTAAGTCTATCGTATGAAAGATTTTGCATGAAACACAATACAAGAACTAAAAAGCGTTCCTTAAAAGAATTGTCCTAGCCGGGCTCGGTGGCTCAGCCTGTAATCCTGCATTTTGGGAGGCCGAGGAGAGTGGATTGCCTGAGCCCGCAGGTTTGAGGCCAGCCTGGGCAACTTGGCAAAACCTCGTCTCTACAATAAATCAAAAATTAGCTGGGCGTGGTAGCGCGTGCCTGTAGTTCTGGCTACTTGAAAGGCTGAGGCAGAAAGCTCTCTGGAGCCTAGCAGGTCAAGGCTGCGGTGGCCGGGAGTGTGCCACTGCACTCCAGTCTGGACGACAGAGTGAGACTCCAACTCAAAAAAAAAAATGTGTCCAGGTAAGTGACAAGTAAAAGTTTGTGGGTGGGCAAGAGTCTTACTAAAACAACTGGCAACCTCATCAACAGTCTGAAGGCTCAACACAACAATTTTTGTGATTGCAGACAATTTTACTAAGTTTTTTGTATGAATTGGGTTTTGAATATATGTGTACAAAACTGAAGTCGATTCTGTGAACCTCAATTAAGGTCAACCATAGCTGTTTACTCAACCATAAAAAACCATTTTAAAGTATTTTTAAAGTGATGGTTATTCTGAGTAAAAAGTGATCACTAAACCCTATATAATCTATATACCATAGGAACCTAAGAAATAATATACTGGCTTCAAGTGAACTTTTAATTATTGAAGCAATACAAAAAGGATATAAAGTTTAAGAAAAAGTTTCTTTTCCCTTATCCCCTTCCACCCCTTTCCCCCATGGTGACTAATAGTCTTTCATATATTTTTACATATTTTTATTCATATGCAAGCATATTTTCTTTTAAATCACAAATAAAACCATACAATCTATTTACTATTTTAAATGTGTTTTTATTCACCTAGCGATGTATGTTTGTTATTACTCCATGCCCTACATATGGGTTTATTTCATTCGATTAGCAGCTACAAAGATGTTACATAATATGGTATTATGGATATAACCACTACCATATTGATAGATATTTAGGTTATTTTGTTTAATTTCTTTGCTCCTCCAAATTGTACATCAGCACACCTAGGTAGATGTTCTGTACTTTTATAAGTGCACTTGCAGAATTAATTCCTAGAGGTAGAATTGTTAGACTGAAACACATTTACAATTTTTGAATTATATTGCCACATTACTGATATAAGGAGTTGTACCAATTTGTCTTTCACTGGCCGATTTTGAGAGGCGGAGATTTTGACAAGGGCTGAGATGAGTTCTATGTCTGACCCATCTGCCTGTCATTCTATTAACTTGGCTAAACATAGTTCAGTGGCAGCTGGGAGGGTTAGTGATGACCTAGTGGAGAGAGAGAATCCTCCTATGGCCTATGTGCTTGGATAGCAGCAGTGGCTGGGGAGGGAAATAGCTTGGGGAAATAGCTTGGGGAAGTACGGTTGCCATCAGTTTAGGACTGGGTTTGAGTTTCACCTATTATTTTGAGTTGGAGTCTCACTGTTACCCAGGCAGGAGTACAGTGGTACCACCATGGCTTACCGCAGCGTCCACCTCCTGAGCTCAGGCAATTCTTCCACCTCAGCTTCCTGAGTAGCTGGGACTAAATCACCATGCCCGACTTATTTTATTTTTATTTTATTTTATTTTATTGTAGAGATGAGGTTTTGCTATGTTGCCTAGGCTGGTCTCAAACTCCTGGGCTCAAGCAATCTTCCTGCCTTGGCCTCCCAAAGTGCTGGGGTTACAGACATGAGCCTCTGTGCCCAGTCTTTTGCTCAGACTCTAATTCAAGTGTGTGTTTACCTTTCCTCCCTATCTTGGCCTGGCTTCTAGGAAGTGCTGTTCTCTGTCACCTGCAACCCATTCTCATCAGGCAGTTCTCTAGGCTTCCTGTCCATTTTACCACACAGTTTCTCTGTGTGTGATTGACCCAGAAAACTTACTCGACTTTGACCCAGTCCCTGGATTTGAAGAGGCAGCCTCATCCTTGAAACTTTGACTCATTCAATACTTGTATCTTTGTGAGTCCTATTTTCATCTTGAAATAGACACTTGGAAGTGCCTCTTAAT